>JAOBSW010000831.1:0-170992 GCA_026214975.1 Gentiana macrophylla | reverse complement strand
CGGCCTCTACCGCTGACACATTGCTAACGCGAGAATGGTGACGCTGTGTCGCTTTTGATTTCGCCCCTGGAAGGCCCTTCACCGCTATCAAAATTCAAGGCTTGGTCTTTCAAAGGATAGGATTTTGGGTACTGCTGGTCAACTGACCACCCTAAGCGCGCACACTCTGGGGTCTACCTAAAATCAGAGACGATGAGGTCACACTCATAAAGGGTATTTTTTGAAGTACCTTGGCTGAAAAAGGAAGGGTGATCAGCGATCACAAACGAGATGTTCAATTCTCAATCTCGATCCTCAATATTAATCTAAACCTCTCGACCTACCCTGCAAGCGGCACCGAGGCATTACGATTAAATCCCTTGAAACGGTAGGATGACTATAAGTACCTTTTAGTTTATAGTTCTAAAATTTATTAGTAGTGTATGATTTGGATTTATTCTATCAATTTTATTTACAATCATATATATATCTCTGGGTGTGCTAGACCGCTAAGGTAAAATTGACTCAGTAACTGACTTCAAGTAAGTGCTGGTTAAGAATTAGAACGTTGTACCTATTAATCTCACATGCGCATTAATTTTTCGGAAGAGATATTTCTGAGCTTTGAAGACTTAAGTAGACGTAAACAAGTATGTTAAGTCATCACCACACCTGTGTTGAACGCAGAGACAACCATAGCTTAGTTTGAAAGATGATTGGGACGTGGCAAATTCTTCTATGAATTTTAATTGTGTAGTGTCTACATCGAGAAATTTCCTAATAGAAAATTGGAGAATCATAAATTTAAGTGTCGCTAGTTAGACGGTATTTGGAACCTATAAACCTGGTAGAGCTTTTATCTTATGTTTTTCTAATTTATTAGAAAATTAGTCCCACCTGGTAACGCTTTCATTAGACATCCCACGCTCACGAGTAATGTCTACTCAAATGAACTACTAGTTCAAGACTATTTCCTTTTAAAGAAAGTCAAGAATGGGAAAAATGCTCACAAGTGTTAATCATCTAAACTAAGTTTGAGGCTAAACCGAAATATTAATAGGATAAGGAAAGTGATTTGGATCACTAACCAATGAATCCTTAGCTGACTTTCTTAACCGAGAAACTTGACTTCGTAGATTAGTTCTTTGGAAGAAGGAAGAAGCAATGCATTAATGATTAATAAAGTAACATAACGCGCGAATTTCACTAAAATAGTGGGAGTAATATAGAAATGAATTTCGGATTCTATCCTGAACATCACAGAATTTTTTTTTCTTCGCTTTTCAGATTCATTGAAACAAATGGATTCACTTTCAACTCGATATATTGTTGCCTCAAGGTAAAGTGAATATGACATTTTGTAGTAAGAATCGAGACTTGGACTTTGTTTGATAAAGTCAGTAACCACTAAGAAATGTTTGAAAATGTATAAGTAAATGCGCCTTAAACTATTATGTAAAAGGTTTCCATATTAAGATAAACAACATTTCAATATCTATTAATTGTGCTGCATATATCCTGGAGAAAAGACCCTCACGATCAAGCTAAGGGTGATTCCTATCTCCCACTAGGAAAACTATCTCAAAGGAACAATGACTAAGTTTCCTTTCAATCGGAAAGTGGTAATAGATTTAAAGGAGTAACATAGCTTGTTCGCCATACCTTCGGGTCTAGTAGAGAGATACAAGCTAGTGGGAGTTTTTGAGTGATGACATTCTCGTCTGATAACTACTCAAAACGCCGGTTAGTTTATCGAAAGAATACGAGGAGGAGTCTCTCGATTTTAGCAGAGAATAGAGTATTCCATACTCGAAATAGGCTATCGCATAGTCTGGGACTGATACCTCGGCCCGCTTCCTAATGGAATGTTTACTCACCGAGGAAGAAACCATAAACTTTCCCTATATAGTTATTGATACGCTACAATACCCACCAACTAAACTCGATTAAGATAATTCGTTGCAAAATGATGGTTAACATTATTATGTAAACCGAGAAGTCTACTTAGAAGATGCTTGTGAATTTATGGATAAGAGTAGAATTTGTTCACACCACTTCTAGTAAATGTATGCATTTAGCATTTAATGCTTAAAGGTAGATCGGAGATTTTGCGATCGTTCAGATTAGAATATGTTTGTGAAATATCTTAATGAGACGAGTAAAGGTTGGTTATAAGATTCTTGAGATCGTAAAGTGGCGGTTGAATCACACAAGCCTTCGATAGAATCTATAAATAATGTACCTTTAAACTCTGGAGTACGGTTACCTAAAGGTAGTTACTGTCTGATTTGAATCGCACTCACGCCCAACATCGCTTGTTGGTGAGTACACTGCTAAATACTACTAGGATCGTAATATCAATCCACCCAAGACACAGCTGGGAGTATGGTTTAACCATTGACCCATTGTGGTTTTGTGTACTTCTGATAAACATTGGGGTGATTGATAACCTATGGCTCTTAGTGCTCAGATAGGATTCTCGATCATAGAGGTTGGTTTGAAAACCTTAACCCCTGTGAATGGAGTTTTGCACTCGAGCCTCTGTTTCACCACTTGCAACCACCACTGAGTGCCTCGAGGCCCGGTGGGAGCAATTGGATCTACACGGAAAGAGTCGAATGAATAGGAAAGTTTAAACTTTCAAACAAAGTTGAGTGGTATGGGGATTCCCACAAGCAGTAGATTTAACCAGACCTTGAACTCTCTCACCACTCAATCTTGGCTGGATTTCGTTAAAAAACAAAAAATGTGGGTGATTCTCTGAGACTTTCTTGCCAGCAAAACGGAGTCCGATTCATTCGAAATGTATGGTCTTGGTTTGAACAAATGGCGAGATACTACCGGGGCTTATATCCTTTGTGGATTTAAGAGAACCTCTCGGTCATTTAAAGTCACATGTTTTAAAATATGTGGACTTGACCGTAATATTGATAATTCTTTACAGAGACTGGATATCAATATTGGTAAAGTAGTAGTATTAGTGTTCATGAATGATAACATCAAACAGCTTGGAAACAACATGGGTGTGCTATCTCAAGTCGGAAATCGACACGCCAAGATTCTCTAGATGAGAGAATTGACTATATTCTAAGAATTTGATTCGGTCAAATTCATGAGAATGAAGTCATTGGCTATCCCACCTATCTTATTGGATAAGATGATCATGCATATACGTATGCAATATTCATCGAGAGTAGTCCTACCCTACCTCTCAGGAATGATTCTCTAAATCTTCGGATAAAGAGAAAATGGGATAGAGTCTCTCTCGGATAACGGCAAGTCAGGTTGTCACAAGTCAATAATAGTCAAATCTCGGATTGAGCATTGAATAGCGGTTTTAGTACATCCTCAAGTATTTTTGAAGAACGAGGAATAATGTGCTTGTATATTCGGTGCAAACTTGAATATGGTTGACTACACCTAATTCTCGACTTATAGTCGATTAAGGATGATCGTTGGGGGCGATCTCGACTCGATGTTTAATCATTGTGATGGAGCTATAGTATGGAGAAATCCAGAATCACCAATTTGATTTTAGTTAATCGGATACGAGCAGCCTTTCGGCGCACTAGAGTGGTGATATGGCTAAGGAATTTCCTTTCGATCTCGGGAGCAATTCTGTGTCTAATTAGCCGATATCACTTCATTGTGAAAACAGTGAAGTGATAGCTTAGAAGGATCTTCTCAGTCACTAGAGGTCAAAAGCATATTGAGAGAGAGTACCGCCTGATTAGATGGACCGGCGACGTTTCGATCCTAAAGATCGTTTCGAGCCGACAACCTAACTGATCAGTGTACCAAGTCGAGTGCTTGGAGGGTACGGCATTGAGGGATATATCTCAACTGCTTTTAGAGCAAGTGGGAGAGTGTTGTGAATAAGATAAGAAAGGGTGTGCTCTAAAAACAATCGTTACTTGTCATTTCGTGCAAGTGGGGAGATTGTTAGGTGTAGTGCCCGAAAGACAATTTGTGTAATTGTTTTTAACAATGGATGAGTGATTTTATCTCACCTTATTACTTGCTTTGTGCTTGTTGTTAAGGGTGATTTTATACGCTTTATAAGGATATGTTTTATATCAATTTCCCCATATTCGTATTATTCTCATAAATCGAGCTTTATATTGAAATATTGAGCAAGTGGTGTTTTTAATAGTTAAATTGCAAAAACGAACGAATTATGTGCTTAAATTGTGATTTTATATTATTTTGGAGTTATATTACGCTTTGGTATGTTTTTTATTATTGTAGATACCGAGATATGGATTAGAAGAGGATTTAAAGATGATTTAACCAAGATTTATATGATGGAGAGGAGATAAAGATGGAAAGAAAGGATAAAGGATAGAAGAAAATCAAAGATCAAGCCATTGGACGAGCGTATGCCTGAGTATCCAAGCAAATTAACCAAGCGCCGAGAAGGTCGGGACGGGCGCCCAACACCGACATAATAGCGGCCGACCTATTTTTCCTATAAATAGCAGCACGATTTCAACCCTAAAACACACATTATTGACTCTTATTGATGCATAATCATTAGAGAAAACCTTAGCGGCCTGACCTTCTTTCAGGAGGCTTCAAGGTGGATTAGATTAAGTTTTGTTTCCGCTTTCTATTCTTGTTCGATTCATGAATCTTGTCTGAAAATTGTGAACTTGGAGCATGCCATGGGAAAATTTTCGTTAGCACGCTTTATTTCTTCCTTTGGATATTTTGTGAGTTTAATTTCAAGTTTGTTTCTTTCCTTTGTTTATTTGTTTATGCAATCGATATCGGAAGATGTATTGCAATTTGATGTTTACCATGTATGATGAAAATCGGTGTAAACCTTAGATCACCATAGAAAGATTAGACTTTTAACCTTGACATAACGGAAGTTGATAGGTTAGATTTCTGGTTGTTAGATCTAATAAATCTTGCACCTTGTTTTGAGAGCGTTAATCTCTATAGATCGGAAGATGATGAGATTGATAGATTTGATTACTTACGAGTAGGAATTCATACCTTTGATTAGGTGAACCACAACTTTGATTGAATCATCATAAGATAATCTAGGGAAGAATTAAGGGTTCATGGATGGTGGATCATGTTTGTTCTATGTTGATTTGCTTCGATCCATTATCATGATAGTTAGTTTTATTGTTTTCTTAGTTGTAGTTTTATTTTATTTGCTTTTGTTCGAATTTATATTTTCCTGGCTTTGGGTGACAATCCTCTCTCCGCTTATCTTCCGTTTTAGTTTAGGTTTAGTAATAATTAGTAGTGACAATTTTAGAAGAATTAATAAGAACTAGATTAAACAACCTCGATTCCCTGTGATCGACTCCGGTATAATCGCTATACTACTGCTAATCCTAGTTTTTATTTAACTAACTAACCTATGTCACGATTACTAAACTAAACAGATACGAAAACAGTAAATAATTCACAAGAAAGATAACAATAACGTAAACTGGACAGAAGATCAAGGATCTAAAGCCAGGAAAGATAGTTTCGAACCAATTTAAACTAAACTAAACCTAATATGCAATAAAAGACTAACTAAGCTAAACACTTCAAATTCAAGGGTTTTTAATCAATAAAGTTACGAACGAACAAGCAATTGATCCACCTATCCTACAACATTCAATTCCAATTGAAAGTTATCTCGTGATCTTTAACCAAGTTGTGATTCACCTAACCAAGGCATGAACTCCTAATTTCTTAGAAAAGTTCGTTTCTTAATCTTCATATCTCTCGATTTTAAAGATTATTACTTTCAAAGCGGCGTGTAAGATTTCTCAATCTAGTTATCTAGAGATTCAACCTAATCAAATCTCGTTATTTTATAGGTTAAAAATCTAATCTTTATTATTTTGATTCTAGTGGTTCAATTATGATTTTCATCCAAATCAAACCAAAGAATCAATCATACAATAATCTTTCGACAAAATTGCAATAAACAATGATAAACAATAATAAAGATACAACTTTGGATAAAATACTCACAAGATAATCCTCGAAATGAAATCAAAGTGTTGGTAGAACGGCTTCATGACAACGCCGCTTCTAGAGGGATTTAGCCTCTGGACATGATATGGAACCGAGAAATTGCTTGATTCGAGAACATGGAATAAAAAGATGATAAAATTGTATGTAAATAAGAAAACGCAGCCGAGCCGCCTCTTCAGGGTTTAGGGGGTTCAATGTATGATCCTAGTGGTTGAAAATAACGCGACTATATATAGAAAACAAGGTCGGTTTCAAAGATGGCGATGGTCGGACGCCCGCCCACTATGATGGACGCCCGTCCCACTATGATGGACGCCCGCCCAAGGTGCCTTGACTTCCTTCGACGCCCGCTTACTCGGCGTCAAACTTTCTCGAACTAAAATCTCATCCTCGACGCTACCCAATATTCTCGACGCTAGTCCAGATCGACGGGACTTGGACGCCGGCTCATTTAGATCCAAATTCAAAATCTTCAACTCTATCTCTTTCCTCTAGCCAATTCCATCATTATCTCTTTCTCATCAATTAAGTCCGACTTGAGCATCGAAATATGTATCTACAAGTCATTAAAACATCGCAAAATGTAATATAATCCAAATAAACATAAAACCATCATTAAAACACATAATTTAGCCAATTTTGCGAATAAACCATTTAAAACCTCATTTGCTCAATAAACCAGCTTAAACGCTATTTTCTATGCAAATTATACAAATATGAGGGAAATTATTACAAAATATAACGATATAAATCATATAAAATCACCCTTAACACTTGTAAATAATACATCTTTCAAAAACCCTAAGTATATTAGTATGTAACGCTTATCGGTGTATGGCATGCACGCGAGGATTGAGTTAGTGGTGATATACTTAAATCTGTTAGTCCGTGGTGAACTTAATCGAGTTTAGGTCTCTTGATTAAAACACCAATAATGCGCTTAAACACCTTGTGTGATAGTCTTATCCGGATCTGCCGGTAGAGGGTACCTACGTGGGGCATTTATATATGATGGCATTCATATAGACTGGACCGATTTAATCTGAATTTCTCGGTATAATTCCGTGAATCGAGGAATCTTATTAAATCATTAGATGATCATATATGGATCAACCTTAATCCCGAGGTGATCACAGGTGCCGCTTGTCCCGGGGTAGTGTTTGATGTGTTAATTACGGTTCACTTAAATAATGTGTTCCAAGCCACTTCTCATTGGCCCTATCTCCGGATGAGTGAGTAGTTCGATTTTCACGACATGGAATCCATTCCTTCCTCGCGGGAAGAGAGACGAATCCCTTTATTTGTTAGCCCTAAGAAAATGATCGATGGGCCCAGCCATGTTAGACTAATTAGCTACTAGTCGATATATGTGAACTAATTGATCACTGTGGGTTAATGGTAAATAAGGATAAGATATTCGAGTCGGGTTCACGGAGACTTCCCACTCGAATGGATAGTCTATGGAGGGTTAATCCGTATGTAGTGATTATATCAATGGACGCTTATTCACTCTATGGGTTGAGTATAAGTATACATCTATAATCGGTAGAGTTCGATTCGGGTTTATGGTATGTAATCCCGAATTAATAATTAATGTACTTATTCGGTTCGATGAATAATTAATTATTGGAGCTACTTAGTTATAGGTCCATGGTCCCCGATGTGGCTTCATAATTCGGACTAATAATCTTGTTATTTGGGCCTCAAAGTGATAATTAATTGGTCTGGCTAATTAATTGATATGCATGGATATTATTTAGTTGGGCTAAATAATATAATACACATGAAAGACATTTTATGTGGGCTTAGAAGCCCTTATATGTGGCGCCAATTGTGATGTCAATTAATTAGAGAGAAATTAGTTTTCTTGGATAATTATTTGAAATGTGATTTATCTTTTATTTGTTAAATGATAATTCATGGAATATTAGATATTAATATGATTTATCCTAATTTGTTTGGGATAATCATTTTATTTATCTTTTATTTGGAACAAAGGATTTATGTAATAATTATCTCTAATTATTAAATCCTTGGAGGACAAGGATTACTCTCATATATAGAGAGAGTTCTCCCAAGCCTTATGGATTGGCTTAATTTCGACTACCACATAAAAAAGGAGAGAAAAATTAGTTTTCTTGTCTTGGGTTTTAAAAGAAGAAAAACTCAAGTTTTTCTTGGTGTTGCATATCGAGGAGGTTCGTGTATCAAGAAGGGTGTCCACCAACCGCCGTTTGGAGAATACATCGGAAGATCTTGGCTTCTCTTCCTACTATTGGTAACATGATCTTAACCCCCTTGTAGTTGTTAAATCCTTTAATTATGTATTGTAATATATAAATCGTGATCCGTCCGCTGCGCGTAGATCTAATTCGTTTAGATCTAAGAACCTGCATCCTTCAGATTAATCAATCGTAGTCTTTTCCTTAGGGAACACGTTGACTAGTGTCCCTCATAGACACGCCACATTAAACCCTAGGGCCTAAGCCCTCTATATAAACATTCCCTACGGAACTACGGAGACTTGATTCCAATTCAATAATTGGATACATGAGGCATCTTGATAACCTTCAAGTGCGATCTAAATCACCCCAAAATAATCCCCTCGTTATAATCTTCATATTCAGAGTTCCCCAAAGTTATCACCGAGAGCAACAACCCTAAAATTAGAAGGAGACGATTTTTGGATCGTCACTCCTTCGACTTGTTTCTCCGGTCGGCCACCCTTACGAGCTCTTTTTGGACGAATTACCTTGAGTCCTTTCCCCGTCCCTTTCTTAGTGTTCTTCTTGTGAACGCAGATGGATAAGTCGTTAGACGAGAGGCGCGCTAAAATATCTTCCAGTGGCTTGTAAGCTCAATCTTTTATATTAGATACATTATTATTCACGGTCAACTCAATATCCGAAGGACAAAAGGGGGTGGTGGCCTCACATGAATAATGATGTGCTGAAGATGATTTATTTGAGTGCAAAAGGTTCTGAGTTTTGTGAGGACTTAGAGCAACCCCAATGGACCCCCAATCCAACCCCTATAATTATCTATCAAGGGCCTTGAAGTCACAGTGGTGCTTGATACCACACCCGACTTCAAAAAATATGCTAAACCCACCTTGTAATATTGGGGGCTTGGTAGAGGCAAAAAGCTGCAAGTTGTTGTCAGGTGGGTCCTTCTCCCTTTACAAAGTTTTTTCAAATTGCATAGAATAATGATATAATATTAATATAATAATAATAATAATAATAAAAGGTTGTTTATTGGGGGTTGTATAGAGGTTGATTATTGGAGTGAAATTTTTTTTGGGTGGTGAAAAAGTGTAACTGAAACGGAAAACGATATGTCTAGAGGATGTAATTGGGGGCAACGATTGGGGTTGCTCTTACCAATTTAGAGGCCTCAGTCCACATCCTTCAGTCAACATTTGAATTAAAGCCTGCATCCTTAACGTATCTGACAAGATTCCTGATTGCCTTCTCGCCTCTATGTTGTTCGACCAAGGTATCGAAAAGGTGACATATGCCGCCAAAATCAATTAATGCTCCATCATCTGCTTCCTTTGACTTGTCACCATCATTGCCGGAAAACACCGATCGTTGTTCATCTGCCATCTCCCCAACCGTCCAATCGGACCAACACTCTTCCGATGAAGAGAATCGCTTCTTCATCCGATATCATCCTCTAACAAGCGGCAAACCTTCCAGCTTTATGTGGATCGGAGATTTTGGGTGGTATCTCCCATGTGGTGAAGTGACCACCTGAGGTGATCCGGATCACATTTTGCATCCTAGGTGGTCTGATCACATAGTTTGCATCCAGATGCAAACTGTGTGATCCAGATCACCTAGGTGGTCACTTCACCACATAAAGAGATACCACCCAAAAATTTCCCATGTGGATCTTCCATCACTAAAACTTCAAAAGGATATTGTCTACTTCACAGAGATAGACTGATTGATAGATTTCAATCTTGCGTGAGTGTGTGTAACCGCCATAAATATCCATGATTTTTCTCAGCGTGATTTGAGGCACACTAATTTTTGTGTAACCAACATGAATATTTTGAATTTCATAATGGGCCTGGCCACCATTCTCTAGATCTAGATCTGTTTCTTTTTTTTTTTTTCTGGTTGTTGTTGTTGAGAGAGTTTACACATCTTTATGCATTTTTTTCTTTTTAATTTTGTGTGATATATAGCACTGCATATAGAATTGATAATTCATCGACAGCTATCACTACACTTACAATATGTGTGATAATTCAAACCGTTATCACTGCATCGATGTCATGGAAAATACATTGTGATTGATTTGATTTATATAAATTGTCACTACATCTACTAATGTTTTGCATTCTTATTGTGATTCTTGTCTTTGTAATAAGAGTCATAGGCTCCTTTCTCGGATTCTACATTATGTACTTCTCAACCCTTGGAGGTTATTTATTCCGACGTCTGGTCGGCACCCATTTATTCAGTTGACAATTTTAAATATTACGTTCTTTTTGTTGATCATTTTACTCGGTACATGTGGATATACCCGTTAGCATGTAAATCTGATGTCTATAATATTTTCATAAAATTCAAACAATATGTCGAAAAGCTGTTAGATGCCTCTATCAAAACTCTCTACTCGATAATGGCACCGAGTACCTCAAGTTACGCTATTTTCTCGGATCATGGCATTTCTCATTTCACTTCTCCCACCTACACGCCGCAGCACAACGGCATTTCTGAACGCCGACACTTGCATATAGCTGAAACAGCCCAAACTCTTCTTGCCCATGCTCAAATGCCGATTACCTATTGGTCTTATGCCGTTAGTGTTAGGTGTGATGCCCGAAAGACAATTTTTGTAATTGTTTTATTTAATAAATGAAATGATGTTATTATTCATATTTATTATTCTCATAATCACCGATATGACAATAGTATTTACACTTCTGAGAAAACCCCGAGTATATCGTTTATGTAATCACTTAACTCAAAGCAGTATGAGATATACACGGGAGGATTGAGTTAGTGAAGATGTACTTAAAATACAATTAGTCCGTAGTAAAGTTAATCGAGAGTATCGGGTCTCCCTTTAACGTACTATTAATGCCACCATAACACGATAGGTGTGATCGCCTTATCCGGACTTTCGGTTAAGGGAACCTAATGGGGCATTTATATATGATAGATATATCATATAGTATCGACCGATTTGATCTCGAGTTCTCAATATAATTCCGTAATTGAAAGTCTTATCGAATCATTAGATGATCATATTATGGATATATCTTAATCCCGAGGTGATCACGATCAACCGCTTGAATCGAGATGAGGTTTGACTTGACGGTTAAGGATTACACCGAGTCCATGATCCGAATTACCCCATCTTGGCATTGTATCGATTGAGTGAGTAATCGTGTTATCACAGATATCGAAATCCATTCCTTCCATTTATGGAAGATAGATGATTCAGCCTCTTACGAGTTAATCCTGAGACATTGATCGATCCACGGGATTCATATTACACCGATTAGCTACCAAAGGAGTTATTTGAATTATTGATCACTGGGGGGTTAATGGTAAGTAAGGACAAGATGTTACGGGGTTAACGGTAACTTCCCGATTTAGAATGAATAATCTATGGAGGATTAATCCATATGAAATGATTATATCGGTGGGCGCTTTATTACTTTCTCGTGAGAGATAAATATAATCTTATAATCGGAGGAGTGCGATCACGGGATTATAGTGGCATATTCCTCGTGATTGATTTATCGAATATATAATTATTACGTTAAATCGAGATAATTATTTACTTGATTTATCGGAGCCACGATTATTAGTCCATAGTCCCCGACGCACTCTCCTAATATAGCATGTATATTCTCGGACGTCGAATCCTAATAATATTGATTTAGTTCATGTTGGACTTTATTAAAACGATATGTGAATTAATTGTTTAGTGGACTATTAAATTAGTTGGGCTAAATAATTAAATATGTGGAAAAGACATTTTCCATAGTCTTGCTCCAATTATTGTGTAAATTAAGAAAATTAATATTGACTAGGTCAATATATTTTGTGGCGCCACACATGTCCTATTTTAACAAGGAATTAGTTTTCTTGTGTATTAAAAAGACATGTGCATAAAATATTTATTGGATAAATATTTATGGTAATAAATAAAGATAAATATTATTTTTAGATTTGTTCTAAAATATTATGAGATTATCTTTTATTTATGGATTTATTTATTGAATAATAAAATCCTTGGAGGCTAAGTTTTACTTTCTTATATATAAAGAGAGTTCTCCTGCCTCAACACAATAACAAAATTTCGACTTCTTCCTTTGAAAAGAGAGAAAATTTTCCGGCCATAGTTGTAGAAAAAATCTTAGTGATTTTTCCGGGTAGCATATCGGAGGGTTCGAGTCTAGAATTTCTTCCACCGGGAATTGCTTGGATCACACGTGACGGAAGGTCATGTGGTGCTCATCACATCTACTCCCAATTCATCCTCCTTGCGGTTCTTCGATTTGGATTTAGAGATCCAAAAGGTATGATTTACAAACTTACTTGTAGATGTAGATTTGATGTTTTATTACGTATACACATAGATCTAGATCCTTAAATCGCTTCTGTTATGCGATGATATTTTCCTAACAAAGTATCGGCCATTAAGGTGATCTATATTTATACGTATAAAATATTAGATCTAGGAGTGGTAAAACATGTAGTTTTTTTTTTGTCCCATTTTTAAAAAAAAAAAAAAAAGAAAGAGGGCCGAAAATTTGTTTTTTTTTGATTATGATTGTCTTGGCTGAAGAGATGGATTGGGGTTGGTATTGTTTACTCGTTAGATCCATTGTAGCTCTTTTGTTTGGTAACAATTGAGCATAGGAATTGTATTTTATTTATGTCAATTTTCAAATTTATATGTAAAAGTAGTATCTTTTATTATAATTTTGATCATCCGGACTGGATAAGTTGAAGATCTTGCTGGAAAATTTGAAGATCAAAGCGAAACCCAAGGTATGAACGAGGAGAAACGGATAATTTTTTTAATAAAACTGCTACAGGACTTTCTGTGACGCTGAAAAGCGTCGCTATAAGTCCTGTATACATTAATGCTGCGGCTAGGGTTTCAGAAAAGGCGGCTGTCAACTATTTTTTTTGTTAAAATTTTTTTGGTAACAAAATCTGCTTATGGCAGAAAAAAAAAAAAAAAAAAAAAAAAAAAAAATTTATTTTTCTGAAAATATAAAGAACAGCCGACATAAACAAAACAAAAAAAAAAAAAAAAATTTCTGGAAATATTTTTTTTTTTAGGCCGCACCATTGTAATAATAAAAAAAAAATTAATTATAATAAATAGGATTTATTTAATTAAAAAGACCTTTTCTCCTCTCGGGTGTTCGTGGTTCGTGTTCCGACGGTTCGAGTTCAAGATTTGAAGATCAAGACTCGAAGACAAGAAGATTGTAATTTAATTTATTTTTCCTAGAATAGATTAGATACGAAGTACCAAATAATCCATCTCAATTGTTTAATTTTTCCGCACTTTATTTTTTATGTGTTTGATCATAAAATAGACATAAAATCGAATTGCCATGACATGCATTCATATCATAAATCCACTCCATGCATACATGTAGAATTTTAATTTTGGTAATTAAAATAGGCATGTATACAAACTCGCGTAATTAGTTGAAATTTAATTAATACGTGGTAATTAATTAATTTAGTAACTAATTAAAAGATCCGAGGACGGGTTATGAAATCGTTAGCCTTTCGGTGTGTGTTCTCGGTGAACCGCCTTAAAGCTCCAACGAGATCACGTTTTCGATTCGTAGTGTCTACGAGATTGAGTGATGGTAAAAGAACAATAAATCTTGGATAAAAGCGGTTCGCTTTATAGGTTGGGTGGTCAATCGAGCTTGGCTCGACCGACTTAACCCTCCTAGTGTGATGTATGCACGGGGTCCGCAAGACTAAGCCACACCGGAGAACGGAGGGGTGATTCCTTCCCGTCTCAAACGCGGCTCTCTTGACCCGATTTTCGTCCCGATCATCACATATGTTCCAACGAATAGGGCGGGTAGGCTTGCCTACGTCACCGACACCATTCGAATCCTTGATTTCATGTACTTTTATGTTAACATCAAAAGACGTGGTTAGTTAACTCACCACCACTTCCAAAATATTGAGTGGGAGCGGGAAGGCGACACCAACCCCACGGTCTCTACTATAGATGCAAGTAAGTGAGAGAAGGGTGACGCCTCGCGGCGCTTTGATTTCGTCCCCTACGGATGGTGTTCACCCCATCAACATTCATGGCTTGGTCTCCGAAAGGATAGGATTTACGGTACTTCGTCGGGTCACCGACTATCCTACGACGGCACACTCGGGCGCGTATCTAAGAGATCCGATATAGTAGGTCACACTCATCAAGGGTATTTTTGGTAATACCTAGGCTAAAAGGAAGGTAGTCAATGAATAAAGGGATGTTCGATTCTCGTGGTATGTCCGATTCTCACAAGTTATTCATTGATTTAACCGTTGATCTCTTTGACCTACCCTACGGCGGCCTTTGAGATGCAAGGTTAAAACCTTGGAATGGTAGAGTAGACTTACTTTTAGTTTACAATTCCTAAAATAAAATAATATAGTAGTGTTAAACTTGAATTAATATATGTCATTTTATTTACAAAGATTATATCCCTTACTAAATTGCTTAAAAATTTATAATTGACTAGTATTGACTTCTTTAAAAAGTGGAAAGTAACTAGGACGTTGAACTAGTTAATCGATAATGCAATTATTTTTCGAAAGAGATATCTTCTCTTAAGCCTTTTAAAAAACCAAGAGTGATATATGGGTATGTCACTAGTGTCATTTGTGTTAAACGGGAGACAAACTTAGTTTGATCAAAGGTGATTTCGGACTTTGAAATTCTTCTAGTGAATTTTAAGTGTGTAGTAATTACACGAGTAAATTTTCTAATTGAAAAATCGGAAAATCATGAAGTGTTACTAGTTGGACGATATTTGGAATTGATGAACTAGTGGGAGCTTTATGATTTATTGTTTTTCTAGAACATTAGAAAAGTGTAATTGAATACACACGTAACCGTTCTAATTGAAAAACCGGAAAGTCATGAAATGTCGCTAGTTGGACGATATTTGGAATCGATGAACTAGTGGGAGTTCTATGATTTGTTGTTTTTCTGGAAACATTAGAACTGTGTAAGTGAAATACACGAGAGATTTTCAAATTGAAAAATTGGAAAATCATAAAATAGAGCATTGCTGGTTAGACGGTATTTGGAACCGATAAACTAGTAGGAGCTTTAATGTTATGATTTGTTGTTTTTCTGGTATGATAGAAAATCCGAGAAGTCCTAACAAGTAACAATCGAAATAGACATCCCACGGTTCAAGAGTAGTGTCTACTCAAACGAACCGGCCGTTCAAGATCGCTTTCCATTCACGGAAAGTCAAGAATGGGAGAATATGTCTAAAAGTGTTAGTCATCTAAAATCGAGTTGATTTTAAGGCTAAAACGAAAATTAACAAACTGAAAGTCATAGGATAAGGATAGTGATTTGGATCACCAACCTATGAATCCTTGGTGATTTTCTCTTAGGCTATGTTCTTTGGAAGAACGAGATAGTTGTGCATTAACGATTAATAGACAACGGGCGTAATTTTAGCAAAATAGTGGGAGTGATATGAGGAAATGAATCTCGATTCAATCCTTGGATATCGCAGAAGATTTATTTTTCTATTTAAGATTCGTTGGAACGAATGAATTTACCTTTTATTCGATAATTTGTTTGTCTTATAGAAAGTGAATATACCATTTGTAGTGCGAATCTAAGACTCGGACTTTTGTTTGATAAAGTCAAAACCACTAAGAAATGTCAAAAATACGATATGTACCATCTTAAGAACTATTAAAAGCAATTGGTTTCTATATTTAGATAAACGCTTTCTTCATATTCCATAGTTAGTGCATAGTCCCTAAAAGACAAGACACAAGACCGGCTCAGGGTGATTCCTTTCTCCCATCTGGTTATATTGTCTCAAAGGTTCAATGACTAAGTTTCCTTTCAATCGGGAAAGGATAATGGTTATAAAGAAGTAACATAGCTTGTTCATGACGACCTTGGGTCCGATGAAAGATACAAGCTAGTAGAGCTTCCAGTAGTGACTTCTTGTCGATAACTATTCAAACACTCCGGTAAGTTTATCCAAAATATTTTATGGTGTCTCGGATTCATCGTAGATGGAGTATTCTATACTAAAATGGGCCATCACATAGTCCTGTAGACTCGATGTTCGGCCTCGCTCATAGTGAAATGCTTTCACTAAGGAAGAAACCATTGAATTGCCTTACATAGTTGTAGATGTGCTACAATACACTACTTAACTCAATAAAGATATTGAAGTGAAATAACGGTTTACATTGAAATGTAGAACCGAGAAGTCTACCTAGAATGTGCTTTGGAATTAACGGATAATGAGTGGATTCGGTTCACCCAAATTCCGTCAATATAAGCATTTAGCACATGATGCTTGATGGTAGGACTCGAATTTCACGTATTACGTTCGGTCGATGACCAAATCGTGATATATCTTGAAGAATTGAGAGAAAGGTTCATTATCGATTCTTGACATCTGGAAGGGACAGCATCTTTGTTGCATCCTTTCCGATAGAGTCTATGAACAACAAACCTTGAACCTTAGAGTCACGGATACTCAAGGTAGTTACTTCTTCGATTAGATCAAACCACATCCAACTTTGGTTGTTGGTGATAACACTAAATCTTCGCTAAACTAGATCGTAATTTCGATCCACCAAGAAAATAGTGGGAGTATGGTTTATCCATTACCCATTACGGTTTCTCATGGACTTTGTAGTCCGAGGATCGATTGATGACCTATGGCTCTTTTGTGAGCGTGATAGGATTCGATAATAGAGGTTGGTTTACAAGCCATAACCCCGTGAATGGAGTTTGGTACTCCAGAGTCGCTCATACTCTTGTAGAACCACCGAGTGTCTCAGGCCAGTGGGAGTAATTGGATCTACACGAAAAGAGTAGAATGAATTCGGTAATTCATGATTTCGTTCAAAAGCGAGAAAATAGGGGTGATTCCTCGAGACTTTCTTGCCAAACAAACGGAATCTGGATTCATTCGAACGAAGGGTATTGCCTTATGAACTTATGACGGGATGATTATCAAGGCTTATGTCCTTTGTGGATAAAAAGCAAACCTCTTGGTCATTGGAAGTCATATATTTCTATAATATATGGATTTGACCGAGAATATTGATAAGTCTTGTGTAGATCGGATATCAATTTTAGTACAATGGTGAATATATACATATATATTAGTGTTTGTGAAGGATAACGCCGCACTAGTTGGACTCAACATGGGTGTGTTATCCAAGTCGACCGACAATGCCACAATTCTACGCAATGTAGATTTGGACAACATTCTCAAGAGTTTGACTCGGTCGAATTCATTAGAATCGAGTCATTGGTTTCCCATCCATCTTATTGGTTAAGATGATGCATCATGTGTATGCAACATTCAACGAGGAAGTTCTACCCTATGCCTCGGGAATGACTCTAAAATCTTCGGATAAAGAGAAATGGGATGGATTCTCTTTGTGACAAGAGATGGTCGAGTTATTGAACGTCAATTTTGATCGAATCTTAGATTCGGCGCTTAACAAAGCAAGTTTAGTATGTCCTTTAGTATCTTGAGAGAACGAGGAATAATATGCGGACATATTCATGTATGAGCTTGGATATGTGTGATACAATCGATTTTGACTTTAAGTCGATTGAGGATGATCGTTAAAGTCGATCTCGGGCTCAGTGTTTACTCTTGTTGAAGCTATTGCCTGGAGAAATCCAAAGAACGCCAACTCGACTTTAACTAGTTGGGTGATTAGCGTTCGTAGTAGCTGTAGAGGCGATATAGCTTAAGGATTTCCTTTCCATATCCTGGGAGTCATTCTAGATTTGGAAAGCAGATACTACATCATTGTGCAAACAATGAAGGGTAGCTTATAAGGATTTCGAAATCATTGGAGTTCAAGAGCATATTGGGTAGGTACCACATGATCGAGATGGACCGGCGACGTTTCGATTCTACGGATCGCCTCGAGCCGACAACTGACCGATCATTAAGACCCATGACATTCGGATATAGTGCTCCCGAGTCACCGACCTATCCTACGACGGCATACTCGGAGTGTACTTTGGAATCGAAATGGTTATGATAAGTTTTGTGGGTACTAAAATACGGGATGAGTCTCCATTGCTTTAGAGCAAGTGGGAGATGTAGTTTCTTTGTAGTTTTAAATAATAGGGTGTGCTCTAAAACAATTAATCACAAGCTTTTCGTGCAAGTGGGAGATTGTTAGGTGTGATGCCCGAAAGACAATTTTTGTAATTGTTTTATTTAATAAATGAAATGATGTTATTATTCATATTTATTATTCTCATAATCACCGATATGACAATAGTATTTACACTACAGAAAAACCCCTGAGTATATCGTTTATGTAATCACTTAACTCGATTGTATGAGATATACACGGGAGGATTGAGTTAGTGAAGATGTACTTAAAATACAATTAGTCCGTAGTAAAGTTAATCGAAGTATCGGGTCTCCCTTTAACGTACTATTAATGCGCCATAACACGATAGGTGTGATCGTCTTATCCGGACTTTCGGTTAAAGGGAACCTAATGGGGCATTTATATATGATAGATATATCATATAGTAAATCGGACGATTTGATCTGAGTTCTCAATATAATTCCGTAATTGAGAAGTCTTATCGAATCATTAGATGATCATATTATGGATATATCTTAATCTGAGGTGATCACAATCAAGCGCTTGAATCGATTATGAGGTTTGACTTGACGGTTAAGGATTACACTGAGTCCGTGATCCGAATTACCCCATCTTGGCATTGTCTTGGATTGAGTGAGTAATCTGTGTTATCACGAATACGGAATCCATTCCTTCCATTTATGGAAGTAGATAGACGATTCCTTTATGAGTTAATCTGACATTGATCGATCCATGGGATTCATATTACACCGATTAGCTACCAAGTGAGTTATTTGAATTATTGATCACTAGGGGTTAATGGTAAGTAAGGACAAGATGTTCGAAAAGGGTTAACGGTAACTTCCCGATTTAGAATGAATAATCTATGGAGGATTAATCCATATGAAATGATTATATCGGTGGGCGCTTATTACTTTCGTGAGGAGATAAATATAATCTTATAATCGGAGGAGTGCGATCACGGGATTATGGTGGCATATTCTGTGATTGATTTATCGAATATATAATTATTCTGTTCGTCAGATAATTATTTACTTGATTTATCGGAGCCGCTGATTATTAGTCCATGGTCCCCGACGTGCCTCCTAATATAGCATGTATATTCTCGGACGTCGAATCCTAATAATATTGATTTAGTTCATGTTGGACTTTATTAAAACGATATGTGAATTAATTGTTTAGTGGACTATTAAATTAGTTGGGCTAAATAATTAAATATGTGGAAAAGACATTTTCCATAGTCTTGGCCCAATTATTGTGTAATGGCAAAATTAATATTGACTAGGTCAATATATTTTGTGGCGCCACACATGTCCTATTTTAACAAGGAATTAGTTTTCTTGTGTATTAAAAAGACATGTGAATAAAATATTTATTGGATAAATATTTATGGTAATAAATAAAGATAAATATTATTTTTAGATTTGTTCTAAAATATTATGAGATTATCTTTTATTTATGGATTTATTTATTGGAATAATAAAATCCTTGGAGGCTAAGTTTTACTCTTCTATATAAAGAGAGTTCTCCCAAGCCTCAACACAATAACAAAATTTCGACTTCTTCCTTTGAAAAAGAGAGAAAAATTTTCCGGCCATAGTTGTAGAGAAAAATCTTAGTGATTTTTCCGGGTAGCATATCGGAGGGGTTCGAGTCTAGAATTTCTTCCACCGGGAATTGCTTGGATCACACGTACGGAAGGCTGTGGTGCTCATCACATCTACTCCCAATTCATCCTCCTTGCGGTTCTTCGATTTGGATTTAGAGATCCAAAAGGTATGATTTACAAACTTACTTGTAGATGTAGATTTGATGTTTTATTACGTATACACATAGATCTAGATCCTTAAATCGCTTCCGTTGCGATGATATTTTCCTAACAGTTAGTGCCGCGGTCTACCTAATCAATAGAATGCCCACAAAAAATCATGATATGCTTTCACCACATCTCAAACTTCTCTCTAAGCCCCCTAACTATTCTAAGCTTCGAGTCTTTGGTTGCCTTTGCTATCCGTGGCTTAAACCATATACACCGCACAAACTTGCGCCTACATCCAAACCTTGTGTCTTCCTTGGATATGCCCTCACACAAAGTGCTTACCTCTGTTATGACATCTCCAAGTCTCGAATGTATATTTCGCGTGATGTTCGGTTTGTGGAGGATATTTTTCCCTTTGCTAGCATCACGTCTGAGTCTTCCTTACCTCCGTTAAGTGCCCTTCTACCCGCTTCTTCCTATGAACCCACGGCTGTCCCTATTCCTCAACCACCCCCCTCGGCCCACACCTCACCCGAGGGCATTTATCAGCCACCCGAGAGCCCCCCTCCTCTCCTTCTTCTGTTTCTCCCAACTCTACCTCTAGCAGTGATTCTAATTCTTCCCCCACTCCCACCTCATCTCCTTCCAGCTCGTCCCCACCTCCTCCACCGCCACCTCCTCCTCCACCGCCATCTCAACATCCCATGACTACTCGCTCTCAAAACCAAATCTGCAAACCTCGTCAACTCTTTAACTTGCAAGCTCAACTTCACAATCGCTACCTTGAAACAGAGCCCTCAACCCTTAAGCAGGCCTTGCAGTGCCCGCAGTGGTGTGTTGCCATGTCTGATGAGTATAGTGCGCTTCTTCGTAATAACACGTGGTCCTTAGTTCCCCCTGCTGATGGTTTGAATATAGTTGGTTGCAAGTGGGTGTTCCGAATTAAAAGGAAACCGGATGGCTCGATTGATAAATACAAAGCTCGATTGGTTGCAAAAGGGTTTACGCAACGTCCTGGTTTGGATTACTTTGAAACTTTTAGTCTTGTTGTTAAACCTGCTACGATCCGACTCGTTCTCGATGCGCGTTTCTTTGGGTTGGTCTCTTCGCCAACTCGATGTCAATAATGCCTTTCGTAGGAACACTAGTGAAGACGTCTATATGTCTCAACCACCCGGTTTGAGGATGCAACAAAACCCACATTTGTGTGTAAACTCCGCAAGGCGATTTATGGTCTTAAGCAGGCACCTCGGGCCTGGTACCATGAGCTTAAGTCCTTTGTTCTTACTATGGGTTTTGTTAACTCTGTGGCTGATCCGTCGCTTTTGTTTTGTCGCTTTGCCTACCAAAGATTACTATTATCTTGGTCTATGTCGATGACATAATTGTTCTGAGTAGCTCCAGTCTGCGCAGTTCGAGTATTATTGATCGCTTGGGCTCCGGTTCTCTATTAAGGACCTCGGCCCTCTGTCTATTTTTTTGGGAGTTGAGGTTACTCATTCCACCATGGGTATGTTACTTACGCAGACCAGGTACACACGTGAGTTGCTGTCTCAAGTTCACATGGAGGAATCTAAGGCAGTTTCCACGCCTATGCCAACCGATGCTTTTTCAGGTTATCCCTTGTTTCTCCTCGCTTATTCGAGATCCGACTCGGTATCGTCGATTTTTGGGTGCCTGCAAGACTTATGCTTTACGAGTTGATATTCGGGCTTTCTTTGTTAATAAGCTCGCAGATTTATGCATGCACCGGCTGAGTATCATTGGATGCTTGTCAAACGTCTTTTGCGTTATTTGTCCGGCACTTCTACTATGGGCTTGCGATTATATCGGGATACGACTCGTCCTTACATGCTTTTTCGACTTTGATTGGGTGGGTAACAAGAAGATATATGGCTACCGTGATCCAGTGTCCTCGACTATGTGCCTGGCTACACTTCCACTTCGCTACATTGTCTTCTTGGGCGAAATGCTATTTCTTGAGTTCCAAGAAGCAACACTCGATTTCGTTCTTCCACCGGTCGAATACAAAGCGTTGCGAATCTGGGCGCGAAATTGCCTGGCTGACCTATCTCGCTGCGGATCTCGCCGGTTTGTTCCACACCAGTGATTTTCTGTGACAATTTAGGTGCTCTTCGACTAAGTGTCAATCTAGTCTTCCACTCACGAATGAAACACGTGGCTATTGACTATCATTTTATTCGTGAGCATGTTGAGCGAGGTCTTGTTCGTGTTGCTCGTGTCGCTGCTGCAACAGGTTGGTGATGTTCTTACCAAGCCTTTGCCGCGGTTATCATTTTCTACTTTTGTTTCCAAGCTTGGCCTTCGCTCACCTCCATCCGCTTGAGGAGCGTATTAGATGATAGATTATTTATATTTTATTTGTATTTTCCGTTTATAGCCTTCGTGGGCTCTCTATATAAGTCTATTGTAAAACTCATTGGTTTTCTAATGACAATTATTTTGTTATTCACCTAAATCTATCACTGGTAGAGGGAGAGTGATGAGAGTCAACACTTCTATGCATCTTTGGTTTTTAGGATTCAACATATTTTGAATTTTTTTATTTAGCACAACTTTGGTTCACATTAACCTTTATTCTTCTATTATTTTATGGGTACGTGTAAGGTGCATGTTATTTTAACTATCACTTCACAATGTTATTTCTTATGTTGTGACAACATGCAATAACAAAGTACGACATGGACTTTGTGCAATTTCACTTAGGTACAGTGACACTATAAATGTAATTGACACCGTAAATGTAAGTGTCAATTAATTAAGATGCGGTGACCATTGATTTGGTCTGTATGAATATTGAATGAAGATATAATGACAAATGATTTGGTCTTCAAGTGCATCTTCATATGTCACTGCATCTTCAAATTCATTGTTACTGCATATTTTAATACTGCATCTTTTGTTTCACCGTTACTGCATCTTCAACTTAATTGTTGATATATGCATCTTCTATTTCAATGTTAATGCATCGTATGAATCTAAGAAGAAAATTTTGATTATCAGAAATTATGCCGGAAAAAATATCAAATAAGATATCAAAATAAAGAAGGCGAATAATATTAATCATGGTGAAAGAATTAAGATACACGAAGTTCTAAATAAAAATGATATAGCCATTTGAAATATTTAGTAGGATAGAAAAAATAATATTTAGTTTTTTGGAATCTCATTTGGTTTAGCGGTAAATGTCATTGCACTTCTTGTTGGGAACCAATGTTTGATTTTCATCCCCACCCCAAATAAGAATCCCCCCTTCCCCGAAAAAATACCATTCATTTTTTAATTTCCAGATGTAAAATGGTGTATTCTTGTATACTTCTATTATTTTTGTCCTTATAAATTATTTAATTTTGAATCTTCCTGATTGCTTATTTTTTAACTTCTTTTTTTTACCCTTCTGGCCCGTCTCTTCCTGGCCACTTGATTAAGCATGAGGTGTCGGTTTCGAGCCCTTGTGGATACATCAAACCTTATTGGAAGAGGTCTCCACCTTCGGTATCCGACAGTACCTCGAAGAATTAGACTCAGACAATTGTCTGGGATACTTTGTGACTTTGTGAGGAAAAAAATTAATAAAAAATAATTAGTGATGCACAACATTTTTTTTTTTTTTGAACAACAAACATTTTTTATTAGAAAGAGCTAAGGCTAGCAAGATACTAAGCCAAAGTCACGCATTACAAAACCAATCAAAAGACCCCAACATCTTGGAAGTCAACAATTACACCAAGTCTAAAAGTGTTAGCATCTCACGGGCCCAAACAGAGATTAAAGTGATACTCCAAGTATTATTGCAACACCAACTATAATGGTTTATTTAACCAATCTTCTCAAGTAGTACTAAGAGTTGTATTCCTACCAACATTGATAACAAAAAGTATATATTTTCACAAATTGATACAAATTAAGTTCAAATAAAGACATGAAATTAATAGTGATAATCTGTATAAAAAAGAATAATAATAATAAAAATTGTGATGCGCAACATTGATAACAAAAAGTATATATTCTTACAAATTGATACATATCACAAATAAAAAAGTTGAAAGTGTCACTATTATTCGTAATTAAAAACAGAAAGCAAACACACTAGATATAGATGATTTTTTTAAATTAATTTTACCGACGCAATCACTCGTGCACAACGAACGAACGAGAAAATATGGACGTGACTGCCTGGTTATGACAGGAGCATTACACAGGTATATTTCGACAATAGATTTTTGTGAATCTTAAGGTTGTCTAGATACATCATTATACACTATGCATTGCGAAAACTCCTCTTTAAGTTTGATGCATTCGCAATCAGGATTTTGGCAATCATTATTGTCTATGCACTTTCCCTTATCCAGATCGCTTGTCTCCAGATTGCTTATACAGACGATTACCGCCGGGTCCGAGAAGAGATTTCTGACACGAAGATTGAAATCACTTTGAAACCGATTTCTTTGCTGTATACTGGCATTTCCTAGTTCATCATCAACTGCGTTATCCCTGCTAATTTGAGAAGACGTCTCTGTAACTGGAAAAAAAAACATTGTGATTGTATTGCATAAAATAAAAAGAAGAAAATATATCAAAATCAATACACTTTTATATATATACTTCTATTTTATTGAATGGATACAAGATATTGTATGAAGAGAATGAATTTGGTTGTACCTGTGATGATGAAAACAATGAGGATAAAGAAGTACATCTTTGAAGCCATTGTCTCTAATATATATATATATATATATATATATATATATTAACAGCAAGTTAAAGTTTTATTGCAGCTGACAAGAAGCTAGCATGAACCAATCCAAGTTACACCAATCAAACGCATATGCCGCTTACATAAGTGAACCAAACTAATCAAAACATCACCAAATTAAAACAAGACACCACCCAAACTAATATAGATATCTGTCACTATATATATGTTATGATGAAACATGTGTGACAATTTTAACAACCGATTGGATATCTATTTATAGAGGTGAAGAGTTTTCTTTCACATTATTATATTGAAAATGATTTGGAGGGTAGAGTTGTCATCACGAAATCATATACGCGTTTAAATTGGAAAATAGTGGGTTTAATTTTAAAAATTAGTATAAAGTCCACATCAACATTATATATCATTTGAAAAATATATATAAAAATTTATTAATATAAAACGTGTCAGTAAGGTGACTTAAACTCTACATTTTGGTGGAACCAATCTGAAGAATCAGCTGAGTGATGGTCAGCTGAGAAGTGTATTCAATTCTCGTTAGCCATGGGTGGAGTCTCATCGAGCTTCGGTCGGGGTGACTATCGGCAGGTGATAGTCTGCGAGTACTTGAATACAAAGCAGGTCCCGCATCTCACAATTATTATGTGATATGTGACGGTATGCGGTGTCATTAAAAGGAGGACACGTGTAGGGGTATTTATGGTGCATCGAGATAAAGATTCTGGCGGCTAGGGTTTGGGATTTGTGCCTATAAATACAATTGTTGTCTCATTATCCGTGGGGTGTTGAAATCAGAAATTTCAAAGCATAATAAAATATCTCTTTCTCGCCCGTGGTTTTTTACCTCTCCCACCGAGGGTTTTCCACGTTAAATCAGGTTCTTCTTGTTTCTGTCTTCTCCTTTGATTGTTTATGTTTGATTGCTTCGCTTCGCTTTCTTGCATCCGGAGTTATCTCCATCCGCTTTATAACAAGTGGTATCGAGCAAGGTTCCGGAGAAAACAATGCACGATCAACTTCATCTTCACCAAGGCCTTCAACAAGGTGCTAGGATCTGTGATAAAGTTGTGATCTTTAGCAAGAAAAAGATGTCGCAGATAAACGTAAAAATCGATAAATTTACTGAGGAGGAACAGTTTTGGTCTGTGGCAAATCAAGATGCGTGCAATCGTTGAAACAAAGCAGGTTTGTGGAATCCTTTATCCGACAAACCAAATACAAAGTCAAGCAGATTATGCCGGTCTGGAAGAGAAAGCACATTCAAGCATCATGTTGTGCTTATCTCGATGATGTTATCACCGAGGTTGCCGAGGAAGACACCGCACCAAGTTGTGGAAGAAGCTTGAAAGTCTCAGATATGACCAAGTCAACGACCAACAAGTTGTTGTTGAAACAGAGGTTGTTCAATTTGAAGATGCATGAAGGAAGTCCACCGAGGAACATCTGGACCAAATGAACACAATATTGCTTGATTTAAGGAATATTGATGTCAAAATTGAAGATGAAGATGCAAATTTAATCCTGTTGGTGTCATTACCGCATCATATGAAAACTTTGTGCATCTTTCATAGTTGGAAAGGATACAATGGCTTTGGAGGATGTAAGGTCCGCCTTACATGCCAGGGAGCTTAGACACAAGGTCAGCTGGCAGACAGATCAATTTCTTTGGGCTAGTAGCTAGCAACAATAGTGGAAAAGGATATGGACGAGAAGAAGAAAAGAAGTCGTGGTCCAAAGGTCCTAAGTCTCATCGATGTCAGTAATTCTCGTAGCGAGCGTGGACATTGGAAGTCCAACTGCCCAAGGAAGAAGAAACAAACACAGGAAGGAAATTCAGCGCACGCCAGCTTTGGCTACTAAGCAATCGATGAGGATCTGGTTCTAGTTGCGGAGATTCTACACACCACAATGATGTGTGGATACTTGATTCTGGAGCATCCTACCATATTTGTCCAAACAGTGGTTTTCTACTTATGAGCGAGATGGATGGTGGTCAAATCTATATGGCCAACAAAGAAGGTTTGCAAAGTTGTGGGAATTGGCTCAAGAAAGTTAAGGACGAGAGGATGGTAAATTCAGTACACCTCGAAAGATGTAAGACATGTTCCACAGATGACCAAGAATTTGGTATCTCTTAGTCTACTTGGATGCCACAAGGGTTCAATTTCAAGGGTGAAGGTGGACAAATGAATGTCTTCAAAGATTCGATTATAGTCCTCAAAGGCATCAAGAGGAACCTTGTATATATTACAAGGATCTATCAGATCGCATCAACCTTCTTTGCATTACATCTCGCTGAGCTTCACTGATCTCAATGAGACTCACTGTGGCACATGAGACTAGGTCACATGGGTGAAAGGGTATGCAGATTCTTTCTTCAAAGAGCTTTCTTGGGGATATAAGGTCAAGAATCTGGACTTTTGTGAACATTGTGTGTTTGGGAAGTTGCATAAAGTAAATTCTCAAAGGGTTGCACAATACAAAGGCAACACTTGATTATATCCATTCGATCATGGGTCCATCAAAAGTTGAGTCATTGGGTGGTCACAGATATTTTGTGTCATTCATAGATGACTATTCAAGGATGACTTGGGTGGTGATGATGAAGAACAAAAGTGATGCATTCAAGAACTTCAAGCGTTGGAAGGCCCCCGTGGAGAATCGCTTAGGCAAGAAAATCAAGAAGCTTCGCGTGCAGATAATGGTCCGAATTACCACTGACGGAGTTTGATTCATTTTGTGCAAATGAGGGTATTGCTTAGACATCATCATCGTAAGGAATACACCTCATCGTAATGGTGTAAATTGAAAGGATGAATCAAACTCTACTTGGAGAGGGCAAGATGTATGCTTTCTCAAAATCGGGTTTATCAAGGAGATTTTGGGCGTGTTTGTTAAGACAACTTTGCTATTTAATCAACAGAGTCCTCACACAGAATCAATCTCAAGACACCATTTGAGATGTGGTCGAGCAAGCCTCGCTGACTACTCGATTCTAAGGGTTTTTGGAAGTACAACTTACTATCATGTTAGTGAAGGGAAGTTGGAGCCAAGAGCCAAGAAGGAGTGTTTGTGGGGGTATGGTGATGGAGTGAAAGGATATAGGATTTGGTCATCACAGAGTCCGTAGTAATCCTCAGCAGGACGTTGTGTTTGATGAAAATTCTATGTTAAACTCATCGGTGGGGAGGTCTCACGAGTCCAAACCGATCTTTGAACTGATAGTGTTGAGAAGCAGTGGAGCTTGGTGGAGTCTCGATATGCAACAATCGGTGGATCAAAATCAACACTATACTAATCTGGATAATGAACGAGAATCGATCCAAGCCACCCTCACCGAGACCTCAAAGAGGCATCATACAAACATTGATCGCCAGAGTCTAGGCCAAAGAGCCTAGAAGATCTAATGTTGGGATACCTCAGGAGATATGGATATGATGATTTGGCTGGATATGCACTCCAAGTTCTTTGAAGAAGTAGAGGTTCTTGAACCTACTACTTACGAGGAAGCGATGACATGTATAGAAGCATCTCGGTGGCATGCAGCCATGGGAGATGAAATGGAGTCATTGTTGAAGAATCGACTTGGGAATTGGTCAAACAAACTTACTTGACAAGGGAGTTGTGACTTGTAAATGGATTTTCAAGAAAAGGAAGGAATAACAAAGCGCGTAGGGTCGTATAAAGGCACGTTTGGTTGCAAGAGGATTCATCAAAAGGAAGGGGTTGACTTTGATGAAATATTTTCACCAAAGGTCGACACACTTCAATCGTGGTGTTACTAGCAATAGTGGCACAGCCAGGATCTGAACTTGAGCAATTAGATGTGAAAACCGCTTTTCTACATGGTGAGGTGGATAAGGAGATATACATGACACACCGAGGGTTTTCAAGTTCTGGAAAGGAAAACTATGTTTGCAAGTTGAAGAAATCATTGTATGGTCTCAAGCAAGCTCCAAGACAAAGTGGTATAAAAGGTTTGATGATTTCATGCTTCAAAGAGGTTACAACAGAAGTCCATATGATCATTGTGTTTACCACAATCTGTTTGAAAGATGGATCATATATCTATCTTGTTCTCATGTGTATGACATGCTTGATAGTCATACAAAAAAAGAAAGTCTGATGTTCAAAATCTGAAGAACCTTCTTAGTGCTGAATTTGAAATGAAGGATTTAGGTGCAACCAAGAAAATCTTGGGGATGGAGATGTGGAGAGATAGAAGTCAGAAGAAATTATTCTTGTCTCAGCAGGGTTATGTGCAGAAGATATTGGCCAAGTTTGGGATGTCTGCTGCAAAACCAATAGATACTCCTATGGCATCAAATGCTCATTTGTCTGTTTATGCTTCACAACCACCAAGAGAAGAAGAGTCTATGTCAAAAGTTCCTATGCTAGTGCGGTTGGCGATCCTGATGTATGCCATGGTATGCACTAGGCCTGATCTGACTCGAGCGGCGTCGGTGTTGTCGGCAGTATATGGCTCAACCTGGAAAGGAACACTGGAAAGTCATTTAAAAGGATATTCAGTACACGAGAGAGTACAAATTGATGTTGGTCTCATTTATAGAGGTGATAATTGGTGCAGTCACGAGTTATTGTGATCTTGATTATGCAGTGATGTTGATGATGAGAAATCAATGACCGGGTATGTGTTTACATTGGGAAATGCAAAGTGGTCACCGAAAGCTACTCTTCTTGAAGCTCTGATGGCCTTATCAACTCTCAAGCGTAATACATGGCTCTTCTCAAGCAACTAAGGAGGGTATCCGGTTGAAGGGGCTAGTCGGTGATTTGGGGTTGCATCGAGATCAGCCGAGATTTATTGTGATGATCTAAGTGCAATATGTTTAGCCAAGGATCGGGTTCATCATGAGAGAACCAAGCATATTGATGTCGTATCATTTCTTGAGGAATGAGAAGAGGGTTGTGGTGAAGAAGATTGGCACAAAGGAGAATCCTGGCGATATGTTCACTAAACCGCCAAGAGAGTAAGTTCCACTTTGCCTGGACTTACCGAATATTCAAAGCTTATAATCTGTTTCTGGAAACTCTACTGAGGCCAGATCAGTGGAGTGGATGCTATGGAGATAGTCTGGTACAAGTACATCTGGCATTGACGAGTGCATCTGGTACAAGTACATCTGGTTGTGCAATCTGTTTGACTCTAGGGAGAGTTGAAGTCAAGGTGGAGATTTGTCAGTAAGGTGACTTAAACTCTACATTTTGGTGGAACCAATCTGAAGAATCACCGATGATGGTCACCGGAAGTGTATTCAATTGCAGGCTTCAAGTAGGGTGGAGTCTCATCGAGCTTCACAAATCGTCGGCGGGGTGACTATCAGCAGGATGATAGTCTGCTGAGTACTTGAATACAGCAGGGTCCCGCATCTGCTAATTCTGTTATGTGACAGCTGTACAGTGTCATTAAAAGGAGGACACGTGTAGGGGTATTTATGGTGCATCAGATAAAGATTCCTGGCGGCTAGGGTTTAGGGATTTGTGCCTATAAATACAATTGTTGTCTCATTATCCGTGGGGTGTTGAAATCTGTAAATTTCAGTGCATAGTAAAATATCTCTTTTCTGCCCGTGGTTTTTTACCTCTCCCACTGAGGGGTTTTCCACGTTAAATCTGTGTTCTTCTTGTTTCTGTCTTCTCCTTTGATTGTTTATGTTTGATTGCTTCTGTTTCTGTTTCTTGCATCTGAAGTTATCTCCATCCGTTTTATAACAAAACGCTTAGAATCACAGGGCGGTTTTGGGTGTAAGAACTATATAAACCAATTTTTTATATGATTAGATTATTTTTTGTGTTGTTATTTATCTATAATTATTACTAATATTGAGATATTTTCACACAATTTAGTGCCCCTATATATCGTTGTTGGTGTGTTATATGTTTATCAAATAGTGTAACATATCATTTTTCTCAAGTATATACTATTGTATGGTACGTACGGTGCAAATCTGAAGCAGCTAAAACGATATCGTTTTGATACAATAGTGTAGCTATGGGAGCGGATCTCCTCGTATAAGGAAGGTGATGAGAGTCAACTTTGCTATAATTTCGTGTACATTTTACCCTATTTTTCTGGCATATTCGATGTAATTTTGGGGTAGTTAAGTGTTTTTATAGACACTTTTCACCACAGACTTTTATATGTCAGTTTTTAGCCCCAAAAATTTGGGTTTTAATTTTTCTTTCAAGTATTGCAACTCCTAGAATATTTTCTTTAGCTTCTTGCAATTGGAACGCAAGGATTAGACGATTTCTTGGTTTGGATTGCTACTTCGATTTAATTGGTAATTTATTTTCATCTTTCACAATGTCTTTAATTTATTTTATTATGAATTCCTGCGATTTAGATTTGATTATGAGTAGCTAAATTTGTTATAGCTAAATTATGTGTTGGAACTACGAAATTAATGTTTTAACGATGATCTAGGAAAGAGTAGAGCTGAAAAATTAAATCTTTTGAATTATTGTGTCCTAAAAATTTGATCTTAATGCTTGAATTAATTTGATCACCTAATTCATGATTCCACACACGAATTTTATAAATGTATTTTGTGAGGGAGTGTGCGAACTAGAATTTTAGGATTGTCATGCACGAACTAGTTGAGTTATTCGCAGCATGTTCCTTGATAAGATTTTTCTAGCTAAGCCGTGAATTCGGTGAATGCGGAGCGTCTCACAGTTCTTCCTCATATTAGGTCAATTAATTCTCATAGAAGGGACTGTTGAACCGAGTATAGGTTAACTAGGTTGTGGTATTAGCACCTAGGGACCAGTTTAGGAGATTGCACCCACAACACATTCATTAGAAACGATTGGTTGGTTGGTAGGTTAAGACTCATCCTTAGTGATTCGGGAAAGGTATTAACAGTAGTGTTCTTGATCATAGTTTAGCTATTCATTTTATCATATATTTTACAGTTACAATTTTTATTTCGTTTCCTAGTTTTAGCTATTATTTTCACCCCTATTGTGAGCCTGAACTAAATACGAAATTGATTGTGATACTTGATTGATTCCTCGTGAGATACGACATTGCTCTTCACTGTAGTGCTTCCGGCCCGGTACTGTGCCGGTTAAAGTTGGACGTCACTGTTTTGGCCATCAGAAGGAACAAAATGGGTGATTCCCTCAACTTTCATCTCTCTTATCTTGCAAAGTGGAACTTTCAAGACTCTTTCTACATAAAACCAAACGACTCTAATTAATAGCCAAAATATTCTATATTTTAAGAATGTATTGCTAGACGATGTTGAATTGGAAATATAGAAAGAAAAAAAAAAAATGATTTTCATTGTTTGCAGTTAACTTTATGGTCTTTCAAGAATCCTTTTGCCGAAAGTCAATTATTTTATTATTATTATTTTCACATTAGCACGTCTTTTTTGAACATAAAAAAATTTGTGGTTATTCAACTGGTTTGGTGAATGATTTTGCTCACTAGAACGTATAGTATTCCAAACTTTTGCTGCAATATTCATCGTCTTTGAAAGTAAGGTACTGTTGTGCCGGTTTTTGTCTTTCTACACGGTGCTATGCTGAAAGCAGTGGCGAATCTATATAAAACTTAGAGGGACAACTGCATTCCTTGATCCGAAAAAAATACAATAATATATGTACTGTGTTTATAGTTTGCCTACCCTAGTTTTTTTTGCCTTTAAAATTTTTATTATCCCCCATTTCTCGAGATCCTGCGTCCACCTTTGGTTGAAAGCATGATCACTTTGAATGTACCGTGACCACAGTATACTGCGGCATGCCCGTAAGTGTATTAAATCAATCAAGGCGTCATTCGCGTATCTCATGTGTCTCGGCCCAAGATCAAATTAATTGCGGATGTACTTATTAAAGCATTACCTTGGGCCGTCTTTTCCCGTTGGCGTGACAAGTTGTGCATCTACTCATGACGGATCAAGTCCATTAATTAACTTGAGGGGGTGTAATACAGAATAGTCTAGAAATATCCTTGTTAGAATGCAAATGAGATCCAAGTTAGAAAGCTGGTGTCAAGTTGAGAGTTCTTGAATCTCCTTTTCTGTTCTTCATAATTTTCTTGTTTTGTTTCGAAAAATCAACAATCGATGTTATGTAATTATGTGTAATTATTCATTCCTAGTTGAGCGTTTTATTGATTGATTTTAGGACTTCCTCTAATTAATTAAGTGTATATATCGTAAGTCCCATCCTTAGACCATGCTCCAAAGAACATTATTTTCAGATTCAAATGAACCTAAAAATGCAGTGGAGCAAAACAATTCTCTACAATATCAATTGTCCATTAAACATAAGTGAACCCAGAGCAGGGGTGTCACCCGTTGGATACTTCAACATTTTTTTAAGGTTCTACGCACATTGTGATTAATTGCTTCGGTTCAATTCTCCCCGTTCCGATGTTTGTTTCATTACATGTTCTTTCATAACTTGATATTGTGAACTTCGGTTCAATCGGATTTTTGGAATCATTTGTGGGATCATGTGATCAGATTTTTGAAGGGCTTAATTGAATGATAATTTTTCTACCATGAAGTCTCAAGTCTTGATGATTTCCCAGTTTCCTACTGTCAATAATGTGTTTTCTATGGCAATCAAGCAAGAAAGACAACAACTTTATACTGCTAATGGGTCTGGTGCAACTTCTACAAATGTTCTCGGAACCAATCATATGGGAAATGCAGACAAGATCGAACGCTTTAATGGCTCGATCAGAATCAAAGTCAGAATGCTAATGCAAATTTTAGGAAAAATTACAACAATGACAATAAGAACCCTCAGTGTACTCACTGCATCTTAAAATTCATTATCTTTTGATACTGCATCTTATGTTTCATTGTTGCAGCATCTTCACTTCACTATTAGTGAATCGCCATGAATCTATGAAGAAAATTTTGATTTTTAAAAATTACATTGGAAAAATATTAAATGAGATATCAAAATAAAGAAGACGGAAAATATTAATTATGATGAGAGAATTACGTCGATTAGGGTTCAAAATTAAAAGATATAGCCGTTAATTTGAAATATTGAGTAGGAGAGAGAAAATAATATTCTTTTTTTTTTAAACCTTGGTAGTAAGGACCACTGCACTTCCTACTGAAAACCAGCGTTTGACCCCTCCCCTTTTAGCTCCTCTAAACTCTTTCTTACTCTTATTTTCATTAGATTAGACTTAAATTAACTTAGTTTCTTAGCTCAAATTTCTTCTCTACTCTTCGATTGTATCATTTTGGGTCTACTTCATCATCAATTGACATGGGTGGTGTAGGAGTTTGATGTAATCCGACTTGTACTACGATTTTTTGGTAATTATTTCTAGTTCTGTTTCACTTTTATGGCTTTAATCTTCTCTTTGATTGTTATTTCATTCTTTGTGATGAGTAGCTAATTACTTCATAGCCAAACTATGTGAAATTTGAAGAAATCTCCCTCTAGTTGATTAATTGGGAGTGGGTAGTGTTTAATAGTTGTTATATCGATGAATTCATGTCTTAAAACTTTTCTTAATGCTTGAATTAGCTTTGTATACCTAGTTCATGAAGTCACACACCACTTTATAAATGTATGTTGCAAAGAGGTGTGGGAAAAAGGGGTTTAAGATCGTTTCTTATAATCAACCGAGTTGTTTAGATTGATTAGGGAACGAGGTTCTTTCGGTTGAGTAATCGAGCGGCTCTAGAGCGTTTATCTTGTTCCGGTCAATTAAATCCTTAAAGGCGGATTGTTGAACCGGGCAAAGGGTACTAGGTTGTTGCATGGCGTCTAGTACTATGTTAGGATTTTGCACCCATTAACGAGTCGATATAAGCATTAGGATGGTTGGTTGGTGATGCTCATTCCCGAATAATCGATTAAATGGGCGAAAGTATTCAATTGGATCGTGATTTGGCTATGCCTCTTTCTCTCTTTATCTCTAGCTTAAATATCATTTTAGCATATTCAAAACTTGAACACATTTGATTAACCTAAACTAAGTTGAAAAATGACTTTGGTACTCGATTGATTCCTCGTGAGATACGACCTTGCTCACCTCTCGTTGTACTTGCGACCGGTGCTCTGCCGGTTAAGGTTGGTCGTTACTATTTTGGCCATCGTGAAGCAAATGCCTAAACTCGGTTCCACTGTCACTATGAACTCTTTTAATAGTCACATCAAATTGACGAGAAATCAAGGCCACAAAGTATAAAAATGCAGTTTCAACTTCCACTTTATTCTAAAGTAGTTATACCCAAACTGATCTCAAATAATCATCAACAAGAGTCAAAAAAAAATAAGCAATCCCACTAGTGGAAGGAACACTATAAGGACTCCACAAATCGCAATTAATAAATTCAAAAATATGAGTAGCATGACTTTCACTAAGAGAGAATTGTTCACGTGACTGCTTATCCCAAAACAAACGTCACAACCATCTTTATTAAAATGTTTAGATAAAATAATAATTGGGATTTTCTTAAGGACCTTTTATGAAGGATGACCCAAACGTGGGTAACAAATCTGCAGATTTCCGCCATCAATGGCCAAAACCCAACTCGATGAACGGTCAAGAACATAAAAAGTCCATCCACACGCTGACCCGGTCAATCAACGTCCTCTTCACCTGGTCCTGTATAACGCATAATTTTTCCGTAAGATGCAGAATACAATTATTATCATCCCTAAATTAGGTAACCGAGATCAAGTTGCAATTCAAGTGTGGAACATATCACACATTTTTCAAGTGTAAATTTTCCGATAACATAACAATTCCTCCATGAGTGGCGGTGTAAACTCCCATCGAGCAACTCAATGGGACATCGAACCATTGGTCACGCAATCCTGACCTTTTGGAAGGCTCAAAAGGTCCAAAATGGCCTGCCATTGGGCTGGTGTAATGTTACCTAGGCCGGATTGCTCAAAAAATTTTGTGTGGGCCGGAGTGGTGGGCAGAGCCGAGCCACCTCCACCGTGGGGTGGGAGGGGCCGGAGCCTGCTCCGCTTTCCTGTCCAACTCCACCATCGGTTACTGCCATAATTGCTATCGTCACCTTATTCAATCCAGGGTTGCCGCCAAAGTCACCACCGGAGCTGTTGTCAACAAGTTATCTTGATTCAACACCTTTGTCGTCCAGATCGATGAATATGTGCTTCAACTTCACGTGGAGGCAGATTCAAGGAAGAAGCTTCGCATGGATAACTACAAGAAAAAACAGTATCAACAACGATTGGACGACTTGGACAAACAATCATCTTTCTTTGAGCAACAATAATGACTAGTTGGGTATTGAATCGTTGATTGTTCGGCTTGGAGTTGTTGAGTTTGTCTTGTTTGTTTTTTAGTTTGATGAATTGGCATTTTCTACGGTCTGGATATATTATTTGTAATCTTAACCTTTTGTTATCTAGCGTCTTGCTAGATTTTTATAAATAAAATTTCTTGTTGTTCAGAAAAAAACTTCACGTGGAGGCTCATACTCGATAATCAATTGGACATCATCAATCTCTAACCCACGTGCTGCAACATTTGTCGCCATTAAAATTAGCCAGCAGTATTCACAATAGCTTTTGCGGGAAGCACAACATGAGATAAATTAGAATTCTTTAGCAGCTCCTCAGCAACAGCTTGGAATACCGGTACAACACGGTAAAAGACTTGAGTAATTTTTTTCGGCTATTTCTGCTCCAACGGATCTAGCAATATTAGCCGATTGGGGAGCAGAAGTGTGTTCGAATTTCTTAGCAGATTCTCTTTCTATCTCGGACCTCCTGGCTTGGCTCGGATACAATGAGAAATTTGTGGGGAAAATAATTCTTGCTTATCATTCATCGATCAGAGTAGTACATTATATAGTTACGACTAGAGCTTCACCCTCTACGTATAATCACAAATCTACCCTTACTAAAATATTTACACGGGATACATCATATTCGTAATTGGTCGCACGGACCATGTATTGTTTTAAATATGAATCGTCTATGAAGGGTAATACAAAGATAATTGTTATATCAATGGACGCTCGGTATCTATATGCATAGTAGAGTACGACGTTATATTTCCGGAAAGAGTGCAATATCGTGTTTATGGTGATATAACACCAGGATTAGTAAGGCAGGTGGTTCAACCAAAGGATTTGGTTGGTTACGCAATATATTGGAGCTTCTAGTTACCTGAGTGTGGTCCTCGGTTTAGCTCATAATATACGTGTTGAAACCGAATCTTGATAAGATTGATTAGATGGAAAAAACGTTTTTTGTTATCAAATTTAATAATGATATATTTAATTATTAATTTACCCTGAATAGGAGCTTAATTGTAATATTTTATAAATAAATAATGAGTTAAATGGGTTAATTTGATACCGTATAGTTTGTAGTGTAAAAGTCTGTTGTTCCATGTTATTTTCCGAGTAACCGTGCATTTTAGGTGTCCAATATCATCGGAAAATGAACCGGTCAATTGTAATCTAAATAGGTGAGGTATATCAATGCCTGGAACAACTTCCGAATCGGTCAGGAACTTTATAGGGCATACCTGAAGTTTCAAAAGCCGCTATATATATACTCAGTTGACATGGTTGAGTCTGCGATATATACTTGTCTTCTTGATGCTTCTTCAAACCATGGCACCACCAACAAGGGCAAATACTGATCTGGAAATCGACTTTCAATCATCCTTATCTGATTAGAAATGAGAATCAACGTATCCGTCTAACCTCAGGTCGTCACCGGATAGACTAGCATATTATCTCCCATTTTCCAAAGATACTTGAGCAATGTATGTCATGATGTGAACCATATTCGACATCTGTTTTTTTTTTTTTTTTTTTTTTTTTTGAACGGCAATTTTATTTTATTAATGCAGCGAGACGCTGAAACAAAAGAAACAAACTCACCTAACAAAGACCTACATCTCACCCAAACTTCCCACGGTAAACTCTACGCCTACACAATCACACCATGTTATCACTGTTACGATTGAATTACTTGATCTCTCTATAAACGAGTTGGGCACGTCTAGAGCAATTTAACTCCATTTTACTATATTTTACATGCAGGCCGTTACACTTTTATTTATAAAGGAGGCCTTTATTTGTACATCAACTGCTTGATCTACCATTCATTGTGTCATACTATATGTGGATCAAAGTAGAATCGATCGTGTGAAAGTCAAATTTATAAGCAACATTCGACTTTCTCAATTATCAATTCTATTTCGAAGGTGCGAGAAGTCGAATGTTGCTTGATACATTCGTTCATCATCACAATATCGATTATATGAAAATGATCCGATGAACCAACATGTGTGGATTTACGAATAAAGACACCCCTTTATAAATTCTGAGAAGAAAAAGTATAACTTGTGCAATGACTCATGAGACAAGCTTTAGTGACAATACAATGGGAATACCCTAAAAAAAACTAAATCCAGAAAAGCAATGAGCAAGAAACAGCACTGCACACTCTCTTTGCACGTGCTCCTCACACCAAAATGCATCTCTTCCCCTCCCTCCCTCCCTCATCTAAACGTCTCTCTCTTTCACACTTTAATTATTACACAATATTTACAAACAAACAATTTACAAATGAGTAACGATACGAGCACAATGAATGATACAGTGTTCACATTCGCCGTTAATTATGATGATTAATGATGATATGATCGTTATTGTACCACTCGTTGAATACAACGATAAGTACCCGATTATTATTCATTACAAAGAGAAAGTTCTCGATAATATCTACTTCAACTTCTTAAGATTATTAATGATTTAAAAATAAAGTTTATTGTTAAAAATGACAATTTGAACATAGAAATATACAAAAAGGACAGTGAAATATTTTTTTGGGCAAAAAGAATACGCCATCGCGATTTAAATTTTTTCGTATTCAACCATAAAAACGAATATATCTTTTGATCTGATTGTTGAAAGAAAATAATTCTTTCATCACATTCTTCCTTTTTTTTTCGTCATCTTTATTTACACATCTCATTTGATATTTTTTCAACGTTATTTTCGAATTCACTTTTGTAAAAAACACATAAATTGTGGAATAGTGAAACATTGAGGTCAGTTTCACTGCAGCAAACATTGAATTTGGGGTTATGAACAATGAATTTGTCATTATCGCCAAATTTATATTTCTACTGTCCTGATTCCTATTTCTTCCCTATTTTTTGTCATTTTAAACCACTCTCCCAAAATATTCGTAATAACATAATATAATGTATCCTAATTCCACCCCAAAATCCTTGCACTTTTATATCCCTCTATAATTAGACATACATAAAGAAAATAGTTTTACTATCACAATAAAATGGTGAATTGGCTTGGAGTTGTTGAGTTTGTCTTGATTGTTTTTTGGTTTGGTGAATTGGCATTTTTTACGGCTTGTATATATTGTTTTGTAATCTGAACCTTTTGTTATGTAGCGTTTTGCTAGATTTTTAAAAATAAAATTTCTTATTGTTCGAAAAAATCATAATAAAATGGTCACAACTGATAGCGACACAATATACTTTCAATCATTAATCACGGTTAAACCGATATCAATCAAAAGTTCATATTCAACCACATAAAAATGTTTCTTCTTGCAATTTTTCGTGATAATTTTGTTGCAACGATAGGATTTCCTAAATAATATTTTGGAAAAAAATAAAAATAAAATAAAAGTGTTTTCAAACTCACCCCGCAAACCTTTCACGAGGGTTACGTGCTCACCAATTTTTCATATAAGCACCAAACTCAACACCCCCTCCGTATTATTCTTGAACACCTCCCCTCCCCTCCCCAACCCCACCAACTAAAACAAGAAACAACTTTTTTTTTTTTCCTCCATGAATGATTCTCAAGGTGGTGATCATGTCGCCGGAGAAGGTGGACTGTGCGGAACCCACCGTTCGAAAAAACGCGCGGTTTCCGATCACCACCCTCATCATACTGCATCCCAAAATGCACCATCACCATGTGGTGCATGTAAGTTCTTGAGGAGGAAATGCATTAATGGATGTATATTTGCTCCTTATTTTGGTTCTGATCAAGGTGCTGCTAGATTTGCTGCCGTACATAAGGTGTTCGGAGCTAGCAATGTTTCGAAATTGCTGTCGCACATTCCGGCCAACCGGCGGCAAGACGCGGTGGTTACTATATCTTATGAGGCTCAGGCTAGGCTCTCCGATCCGGTTTATGGGTGTGTTTCCACCGTCCTTGCTTTGCAGCAACAGGTTGAAAATTTTATTTAAGATTAATTATATAATCTTATTTTCTATTTTTTTAAGCTATATTTTATAATAATTTTGTTTAATTAAGGTTGTAAACGACGTTGTCACTTAATTCATACTATTGCTGTATTTCATCAAAACTCCATAATAGAGGATTATTAAATGAATAAAGTAATAGCCTAAGAAGTAATTTTCATACATTACGTCGTGATAATTGACACAATACATTTTGATTAGTTAATTCCTTATAAAAAGATTAACACAATTCATAAATTTTACTACATATATAATCATTCGTCAATAAGATCATTGAATAAATCCTATAAATAAATAAAAAGATCATTGAATAATGTTAGTGCTATTTTCATCGAAAATTTATAAATCTGTAATGAAAATATATAAGAAATATTTACTGTTTATGTATTAAGAAAATTAATTCGTTTTTGACACTTTATAATTAGTTCGTGACCATATGTCAAAATAAGCAATTTCTCGTAATGTCTGGGCAATGTTTTGATAAAGCATAGGTAAAAATCTCACAAACTACTTTGAAATGACCTATAGGGACTTTTATTTGCACCATTATGACTTAATTGTGATACCCCACAACTTGTTCATCATAGCAGAATTGATCTGTGAAAGTCGAATCTTTAACCAGTACGTGTCGATTGTGGATCAACACTGCCGGAAGAGCATGTTGGTTATAGGTTCGATTTAATTAACAGGATCAATTTTGTAAAAAATGATTTAATGAACCAGTAGATGAAGGATAACGGGTACATCGGGCATGGTGCGTATGCGGTATGCCCTTACGGCCTTACCCAAAATGGTTTTGGAGACAAGTAGTGTTCACTTGGTGGTCCAAGGAAAAGGGAGAGGAAAAAAAACGAAAAAAGAGAGACCTCCTGAGTTCAAGTCCCTCCATTTATAAATCTTCTGTATTTAATATGAGTAATGATAGAGGTATAACGGTTGTGGCACAACGATGATCTGTACCGTTGATCATAATGAGTCTGTATTGATCATAATGTACATCTAACATGATCAACAATGAGATCATCATTGTGTATGGTTCGTTGTCGCAACAACCATTATGTCTATATCATTAGTCATTACTCATTTAATATCAGTATATTTTGATTTATTAAACGCTCTAACAAGAAACTAGAAGATAGGAAGTACAAAAACATCTAAGTTCAGAACCATAAACAACACCAATTCACCATCACCAAACGACCTTACCAAACCACTATCAAACCAAAAAGCCATGAGGTGGAGTAAATCCAAGGACGGAGGTTTGTAGAAATCTATGGGGCTAAGCTCATCCGGACAAAAATTATTATACTAAAAATATGTGTAGCTGTCTAGCTAGTCGGATCCATAAAATATTCTTAATTCAACCCACCTGACGAACTCGATATAGTCCATTAATCCACCCCACACTACTACAAAATTGGACATAGGTCACACTTAAGATATGAAAACAATCACAGTTTCAATAAAACTGAGACAACGAAAATATATATATCACACTTACAGCTTTCTATCACGCTTATTGAAAAACTGAGATAAGTTATATTAATCAATCTCATTTTTAAAGTGTGACTTAATTGATATGATTTTTCTGTCACAGTTATTGAAAAACCGAGATAAATTATATCAATTAATCTCATTATTAAACTGTGACTGAATTGATAAGATATTTTTGTCACGGTTTCTAAAAAAGCGAGATAAATTATATATATCAATCTCACATCTAAAACAGTGACAGAATTGATATGATATTTTTATCACGCTTATTGAAAAAAAGCGAGATAAATTATACCAAACTATCACACTTTTAATCAAGTGACTAAATTGGTATGATATTTTTATCACGGTTATTGAGAAAGCGAGATAAATTATATCAATTACTCTCATTTTAAAGCGTGATCGAATTCATGATATTTTTGTCACAATTATAGAAAAAGTGAGACAAATTATTTCCACTAATAAGAAAAAGAGATATAGATCACGCTTATCTAAAGATAAGGATCACACTTTTAAAAGAACCGAGACAAGTAAAATGTATATATATCACACTTAAATTTTTTATCACGCTTATTAGGTGTGAAAAAAAGAATGATCACACTTTTTAGGTGTGATTGAAATAATAATAGATCTCGCTTTTAAGTGTGATAACAACTACTAAAATAGATCACGCTTTTAAATGTGTTGAAATTATATCGATCTCGGTTTTTAAGTGTGATAACAACTATAATAGATCACGATTTTTAAGTGTGATAACAACTAAAATAAATCACGCTTTTAAATGTGTTGAATTATAATAGATCTCGGTTTTTAAGTGTGATAACAACTAAAATAGATCATAGTTTTTATTATCACGGTTTTTAAGAAAACTGAGACAAGAACATCAATCAATCACGGTTTTTAATTGTGATTAAAAAATATGATATTTTATAATCATATCTTAGATTAGTGTGGTTGAAAATGATAATATAGTGGGCATCAGCCCAGTGGTAATTAGTGTGGTTCCTTAATCCAGAGTATCCGGGTTCGAGTCCCAGTGGCAACAAAAGATATGTGTGCGTATATTTCGTTTTCGAAAAAAAAGAATGATCACACTTTTTTAGGTGTGATTGAAATTATAATATATCTCGGTTTTTAAGAGTGATAACAACTACTAAAATAGATCACAGTTTTTAAATGTGTTGAAATTATAATAGATCTCGGTTTTTAAGTGTGATAAAAACTATAATAGATCACGCTTTTTAAGTGTGATAACAACTAAAAAGATCACGCTTTTTAAATGTGTTGAAATTATAGTAGATCTCGGTTTTAAGTGTGATAACAACTAAAATATATCACGATTTTTATTATCACGGTTTTTAGGAAAAATGAGACAAAAAATCAATGAATCACAGTTTTTTACTGTAATTAAAATAATATGGTATTTTATAATGAGATTTTAGTTTAGTGTGGTCGAAAATTAGAAGAAAGAAAACATCGGTCTAGTGGTAATAAGTGTGGCTCGTTAATCCGGAGTATCCGGGTTCGAGTCCCAACAAAGACAAAAATATGTGTGCTTATATATTGTTTTTGAAGAAAAAACACTTTTATTGGTGTGATTTAAATTATAATAGATCACGGTTTTTAAGTGTGATAACAACTAAAATAGATCACAGTTTTTAAATGTGTTTTAATTGTAATAGATCTCGGTTTTTAAGTGTGATAACAACTATAATAGATCACGGTTTTTAACTATGATAACTACTATAATATATCACGTTTTTAAATGTGATGAAATTATAATAGATTACGGTTTTAAGTGTGATACCAACTATAATAGATCACGGGTTTTAAGTGTGATAATTATTATAATAGATCACAATTTAATCGTGATTGAGTTAAAGATTTTATGTCACACCTCAATATGCCACACTTTGGAAGCCGTGACTAATGTAAATATATCACACTTAAAAACCGTGATCTTTATGCTTTTTTGTAGTAGTGCCAATTTAAATTACTGGCTCCGTCCTTGAGTAAATCACACCTCTGCACGACTAAAATCATCGCAAAAACACCAAGAAAACAGCCAGAGCAGCCCCGCACACAAGAAAACAAGCACCCAAAATGCCCCAACTTCTTTCCCGAAATTTACAGTACCTCAAGCTACACTAAAAGCTAACAATAGAGAAAACAAATTTGAAAAACAAATAACACACCAAAAAAAATTGAACCCTAAAATGCAGGGTCCACAATGCATTCCTAAAATCCTATCGGCTCTGACACAGCATGTCATATTTGTAGTCGGATCACCATAAAATATACATTCAAAATAACCTATTTATAGTGTTTGTACTTAGCAAATTATTTGTAAATGTAGATGAGTTTCTTATATTAATAATAAAAGAAACTTTCTTTTTCTTACTTTTTTGACCTATTTTTTTTTTCCGTTTATATATATTACTTGTATAGGTTGCATCTCTTCAAGCAGAACTAATGATGGTCCAAACACAACTCATAAACAGCAGATTTGCAGTAGCAAATGCACATCCAAATTCATCACAAATACTACAAGATCAACTTCAACAACTCGCAATCTTGCAACAACAACAACACCCCGCGTTTTCAAATGCATCTTCTGCTTCAAACAACAACAATCTCAATATTAACAACATCAACACTACTTTCAATTCAAGCAGCTTTGAGTTTGCTGGAGAAAGTGTTATTTCTAGCAGTTTTTGTCCTAATAATAATAATAATAATCAACTTCCTCAGACAAATTCTGTTGGTGATGAAGATGATGAAGAAGAGAGCCATGAACCTGCTGTTTGTTTCACTAGTCAGATATTGTTTAACTAATTAAAGAATAAAGAAACTCTTCAGCGAATAGAACATGTCTCTTTTTTTTGTCTTTGGTATATTTACAAGAGAAAATTAAAACAGTTTTTTGTTTTTATTATTTTTTTTAAACTGCTTCATATTATTGTCTTTTTGCTTGTATGCATGAGTTTGATGTTCATATATAAATATGGTTACTTCTCGAAAAGAAAATGATAGATTTACGCCTAAAAGTCTACGTAATATCCATATTCAACATCATTTTATGTTCGTGATATTGAGACGTGGGCGGATCTATGTTTTTAAAGACGCGTGGATCGAACCCCACCGAGATTCGATTTTTATTTTTTTTAGATTAAAACGATATAATAAAAATGTAGATCGGGAATTTATTTTTTATCATTAAAATGATATAGTTTTATTGATAAAAAAATGAAGTTCGTAGTTTGAAAATTTAGTTTTAGCTTTCGGTGACACAACTGTCACAAATTTATGGATTAAAAAAAGTAGTTTTAAACTCTCGTAATCCCACGGAAAATTTATGAATCATTTTCTATATTAAGATATAATGTTAATTATCTACCTTTCAATCAGCTTAAGTTTTTGGAGTTTTTGGAGGAATGGTAATTCAAAGAAGTAACTATCATTGGATTGTAGATCGGAGAAAAGATCCTTTTCACTTTTGTTTCGTTCCTATAAATAGGTTTCGAATAGTCCCAAATGTGCCTTTCTCCAGCGATAAGTCAATTCGCTTCCATGAGGAGTCACTTCGTGGCAGCAAAATTATCGAGGTCTGAAGATAGTTTTGATTGTTCCAATGCAGATTGGAGTGGTAAAACTGAGGCAGATGAAACTCAAAACGAGGTTTTGTCGTCTAATTCACAGTTATATATTATAAGGTAAAAGGCTTGATCTTTTCTAGTTTCGCAATCCAATTCATGTTTAGGGTAGTGTTCTTCGTGGAACTAATGCTAGCATGTAATTCATGTTCTTAAGGTCTGGTTTGATCGTACTCTCGACAAATTCATGTAATGATTTTCTTATCAAAAAATACATTGTTTTAATCGTTTATCTAATTTTTTGTAAAACTATTTTCGAAGTTCAACATGAATCTGTTAGTTTAGAACCGTGTGTGCCTATGCCAAGTATTATTAAGTGCAAAAAGTTGATTTGGAAGCATACTCAGTTCACGAACATGAAGTCATGATCTATGATCATGGTTATTCTTAGTTGGGTACTAGATAAAAACGCGATGTACTATTACTAGTACCTTAAAAGATATCACATTTGTTGCAACTGTGATGTATTGTTACGAGTACCTTAAAGGGTATCACCCATGTTGCAAGTGCGATGTACTTTTACGAATGCCTTTTGAATAAGACATGCATGTCGAGTTTTTATTTCAACGGTTTGTTCTTATGAATATGACGTTTCTGAGGATTTTGTTGTTTTGTTTAAATTTATCTATCAAATTAGTTTTGCAGATAATTCACGGCTACTGAAACAATAGAAGTGGCCATAACATGTCGGATTGGAATAGACCCAAATGCACCAATTTAACATGTTGGACTTAAAGTGGAATTAATTTTATAGGCAAAATTGTAAAGCAAAATTTGTTCAAAAAGCTAATACCCATATGGCCCAAGCCCAAACCCCAACCCCAACTCAGACCGGCCAAACTGCGGCAGCACGTGCACGTGTGGTGAATCAACAGCCATGTAATTCCTCCATCCTGAATAATAGTGTATTGCTCCTTCGAACAAATTCTATTCGCCTTTAATTAGCTATGTGGGATAAGAGTAGTTGAATCATTTCATCTACACGTTACCTCCTATCTCATTCATCCCTATCGAAATAAAGTGGGTCAAAAATTTATCATTATCTGCTCAATACGTATTTTTCGATGATATCATATGCTCTCAAAAACACACATCGAAGTCTATTCGAAATTAATGTTAGAATGGACTCCTTACCACTTAAATACAAACCCATTAGCGGTTTTTTGACTTACAATTTCCCAACAAGATATACAACGTACCCATAAGAACATTGACAAACCGTAAAACCCAAATTCATTATATTATTAAATTCAAATATCCAATAAGTTCACAAACCGAACTTTGCAATAGCTTTGAGAAATAAAGCAAAACATACCAAATTAAAATTGACGAAATCGCGTATTGATCGAAAAACCAATACATCCTTGACCGCAGAAGCAAATTACAACATCAGTTGAAATACCAAATTGATCAAAAACTTTTAAACCATTTATCATAGTCGGACACATATTATAATTGGTCAAACATCATGATCAATGGTGGAAATAGTGTTGTAGTCATATATTGTGGTATTTTATTTTGAAACTAGCATAACTCATTCGAAAATCAAGATAAATGATTTGGGAAATGCAACTGGCACAACAGTTGTGTCACAATAATCGACACGACACATATTCTATATAGTTTCTAACCTTTTGATCCTTATAATCAATAGGGTGAAAATATATCATATCGCTTATTGTGATGTAACTAATGTGGTCATAGAACTAATATTCAATAGTCTTGGCGTATTGGAATATCAGACTCATCCTCATCGTCTGGCCCTAGGGACTCGATCTGTAAGCATGATTTATAGTCACTGTAATCACTCTTGACGCATTCGCATTCAATGTCTGGGCAATCATCATTGTTTCTGCAACCGAAATCGTCCGAAATGTTTTCACATAAAATTTTGGTGCTGCCTTGAATCCATTTTCTTGGCTGCATTGCATTTGCTGCTGGTTCGGTGCAAGCTGTAAGTTTAAGAAATTAAACTGGTCGGTCATATAAACCGAACGGAAAAAACTGGAAAAAAAAAAAAAAGAAAAGAAAAAAAACATTAAATCGGTAAAATTATAGGTCTACGTCATTTGATGTGCATAAAATGGAGGGGGTTTTCTGTTTTATTGGTTTTAATGCAAAATGTCATATTGCAAATTAGAAAAAGGATTATTAAGATATACGTTGAGACATAGTAATGGACATTATAATGTAACTTAGGTTATTTATTTTAATTCGGCAAAGCAGGGACGATGAGCTTAAGTAATTATCAAATCCATTATGACTAGCATACGGAGGTCTAAGTTTAGTGGTGTTATGTTTTTTCCTTCATTCTTTCATTGGAAATGTACGACGCAGATGGTTTTGTGTAACGAAATGATATAGACGGATCATTTTACATCAAATTGATTGTTGCAACTACAATTAATGCAATTGTAGAAGGAATGCAGATTGAACACTCCTGCGCGTGCACATACGAGAGAAAAAGAAAAAAAAAAGAACAAAACAAAACTAAATAGAGTCTACATCATCCACCACACATTTTATATTTGTAAGGAAATTTACGAAAAAAATAAGTGTACGTTTTTCACACCACAAAAAACAATCTTAATACACAATATTCGGATTCCACTTCTACCTTTCCGCGCTCATTGATTGATTATGACCAAATTTCATACAGAATGTTGAAAGTTTTTCTAACCTAATTATAGTCTGAAAAGACCTGTATTGATCTAGCATGTAAAACTTTTAAAATTCCAACTCGAATTGAGTTAGAAAATCATTGTTGTTTGACTCGAATCGAAAAGATGATCCAAAATCAAAACACTCACAACCATGTTGAAGGTATAAATACTACGTAGACTTTTGAAAAGTAAATCTATCAAAATTTGAACGAACCTGCAGCAATGATAAGAATGAGGAGAAAGTAAACCATATTTGCAGCCATCGTCGATCTCCTCTTAATTAAATGATATATTTTAGTTAATGTATGCTATGAAATGCAAATGCTTGTGAGTTTAACAATTTGAGTAGAAATCAATTTATAGCAGTGAAAAAGTTTCTTCAAGATTATTTTAATGAAAAGAAAGGGTCGTTCTTCCTGTATGAATGTTTCTTTGACAATATATAATGTAATATTGGTGGATGCTTTCTCTGGGTATCTAACTCTCGACACTACGGCCATTCTATGTGTGGGATATGAATATTTATTATTTCCCATGATTTTTTTTTTTTTTTTTTTTTGTGTTTTTGTTGTTGGGAAGATATGAGGATCAAAGATATGGTGCTTAGGGACTGTTTTCATAGGTAATTTGTTTTAACTTGCTGTGCTACAAGACTGTTGAATTACTATCTCTCTCAAAAACATAAGCTGATGGGAAGGTAGATAATTAAAAGTTTATGCTCGCCAAATAGCATGCTTCGCCAATTCACCAGGCAACACAAGTCTCACGGCAGTCGGAATCTCCTTATAAGTAATCGTCATCTTCTTGTTATACCAAGCCAATCCAATCCGGAGACCTATATAGATCCCAATGTATGGATGAACCTGCTTCAAAACCTTAAAGACCTATAAAGATCATATAGGTCTCGATGCTCTTCTTGTTCTTCTTTTCCTCTTGTCTTCGGATACGTCATTGGCATACTTGGGAAGCTTCTTCCTTACTAGAACCTTACCAGCGGTGGTGGTCTTCTTCTCCTCTGTTGGCTTCTTCTCAGCATCGGGTTTCTTCTCTATAGCCTTTGGTGCCATTAGTTAGGGTTCGAAGGAAAGAGATGGAAAAAGAGGAAGATGTAGAAGGAGTGACGCCCTGTTTTCAGACATCGAGTCTTTATCCAGAAAAAAAAACGCCCGACATGTATATAACATAAATTTATATCAAATTATATACGTAAACCTTACATATACGTCATCAGAGTATAATTGCGTAAATTAAAACGACTCGGGAAAACATACCAAGCTAAGGATAGAATAGGAAAACCAAAGGCCGAGTCCTTACAACATTTAAAATCCGAGAGTTGAACGATATTCCACAAGTTCAATACTATACAAGATTCAGTAGGCTTATAAAATGATAAAATTCATCTATTACCTAATTGAAAAGAGAACAACTTCATCAAAGCACTACCGGAGCATCCTGAGGTCTATCCTCGAAGCACTCGCAATCAAACACTAAACCTGCAACACCTTCAAAGGGTGAAAACAATACATATAGAGGACAAGTACAAACATACGTAGTAGAGAGTGGAAGCATTGAATATGTTCAAGCAACAACAAGATATAAATATAAAGCACTGAAAGTCTACACACGCAACCAAGTATTTTATAAGAACACACTCCCCTCCAACTAGCCCGCTAGCACCTCATGAAAACAAGGAATGTGTTGCATAAAATTCTAATGACACTTTGCGAGGTGAGAATACCCCACGACATATTCAACCCCTCATATGGCATGAGCCCGACTCAGGTAGAGTCCAACTCGCGGTTGCGAAAACGAAACGTGCATCACCAAGGATTAGTATACTTTATCTTTTAGACTCTTAAGTACATATTTAAGCGTTTAAACTAACCACTTATGTTAATTGCATATAAAAAGGCTTCTATGGACTACTAGACCTTAGACAACTCTATATTACACTACCTAACACGTGTCAGAAAAATACCGGATTCTAATCCAATATCCACGAGGCTAAGGTATCAGGTTTCCAATGATCCTGAGCTTCTCCCCGCAGAGTATCTCCACAAGGTGGTAAGCCAAATCCACTAGAAACCGAACCCCTAGCTTCGTCATATAACAAATACTATGTTGCCATTCCGGAACAACACCTCGTAAGGCCAAACTTTTCATGTTCGAATGCTCCCGTAAGTTACCGTGGGGAACCAAAGCAACTAGAACGCTCACATTTAAATTTACAACACTCCACAAAAGGTATCTACTCTAAAGCATGCTCAAAAGGGGCCAATAACATGATTTTGGACATTCCGGGTCATTGGTCTACGCCTACCGATCTATAGGCGTGCGCCTATGGATAGTGGGATATTAGGTGTATAAGAATTAATTACATAATATATTGCATTAATTGTAAAATATACAACATTTATTTCATTCATACTAGAGGTAGGATCTCATGTTATACTGTATATGTAACCATTATTGTACAGACAATTCATTCAATAAACAAAAATATTTTCCACAACTCTTCTATCATGGTATATATCAGAGCATTTTTTCCTTGGGTTTTCCTCTCCTTTTTTTTCCTTCCTACCACCTTAATCGCTGCCACCATCGGCCTTTCTCTGTAGCGGTCGGTCTCCTCTCGCTCCAATTGATTCTCTTCTCTCTTCTTTTTTTCCTCCTCTTAATCTTTTAATGGCTTCTTTTCCGAATCAGACCATCCTTACCCACCGGTCAACGGTTATCTTGCTTCTTCTCCTCTCTTATCCTTCCCAAAAGTAGCATTGTTCATAAAAAACATTTTTAAAAAAAACAACAACAACCACCGCATCACTGCTCATCATCAGCAAAAAAGAAAAATATGTGCTTGTACATCGTCTATGCCTACTGCATATCATGCCACCACCACACATCCTCAATCATGGCTCCTGGATAGTAGCGCTTTACATCATATGACCGCGGATTTTCGAACGTTCAGCCACCATACCGTCTATCATGGCCAGGAAGAGATTCTTATTGGTGATGGCAGTGCATTGCCCATCACACATATTGGTTCAACATCCTTACCTTCTTCTTCTATCACATTTACTTTATGTAATGTTTTATGTGTTCCCCGACTTACTCAGAACTTATTATTTGTTTCTAAATTATGTGCTAATAATTCTATCTTTGTTGAATTTTTACCTGACTCTTTTCTGGTAAAAGATATATAAACAGGAAAATATCTTCACCAGGAGCCAGCTCAAAATGGTATGTAACTCTGGTCCACTATTCCAATTTTTTCCTTTTCTGCACATAAAACTAACTCAATGACTTGGCATCACCGTTGTGGTCATCCTGCGTCTGCTATCCTCTATCATGTTCTGCTATAACATCCTTCGGCAACTTATAGTTTGTTTAGTCTTTCTCATTGTGATGCATGTCTCTATCAGAAAAGCCATCGCTCACCATTTGCTGATTCTACTTTGCGTTATTCCCGGCCTCAGAAAAACCAAATGCTTTTGAGTTTAACAAATTGATTAGAGATCAATTTATAGCTGTGAAAAAGTTTCTTCAAGATTATTTTAATGAAAAGAAAGGGTCGTTCTTCCTGTATGAATGTTTCTTTGACAATATATAATGTAATATTGGTGGATGCTTTCTCTGGGAATCTAACTCTCGACACTACGGCCATTCTATGTGTGGGATATGAATATTTATTATTTCCCATGAAAATTTTTTTTTTTTTTTTTTTTTTTTTTTTTGGGAAGATATGAGGATCAAAGATATGGTGCTTAGGGACTGTTTTCATAGGTAATTTGTTTTAACTTGCTGTGCTACAAGACTGTTGAACTACTATCTCTCTCAAAAACTTAAGCTGATGGGAAGGTAGATGTTCGGAGGATTTTGCATCACTAAACAAAAAATAATTTATAAACCTATACCTAACATGCAAACTAACTCCTAACCGACCGAATATCGGGTAATTGCTAGCATAGTAGGGTAAGTACGGGTATCGATCCACAGGGAATTGGGATGTTGAATATAATCTTATTAATTCCTTAAATTGTTACTACTAAACCTAAACTAAAAACAGAAAGATAAGCTGGACAGAGGATTGTCAATCCAAAGCCAGGAAGGATAAAAGCGAAAATTAATTAAATAAAACTATAAACGAAAAGAACATAAAACAACGATACATGGGATCAAACAATATACAAACCAAGTGATTTCAACCCTAGTTCATCTCATGATTTTAATTCAATATTGTGGTTTCACCAATCAAAGGTATGAATTCCTACTTCCGTAAGTAATCCGTCTATCAATCTCATCATCTTCCGATCTATAGAGATTAACGCTTTCAAAACAAGGTGCAAGATTTATTAGATCTAACAACCTAGAAATCTAACCTATGAACTTCCGTTATGTCAAGGTTAAAAATCCCATCTTTCCTATGGTGATCTAAGGTTTACACCGACTATCGTCATACGGTAAACATCAATAAGCAATTCATCTTCCGATATTGATTGCATAGCACATAAACATAGGAAGATACAAAACGAATCAAAGATCATGAAAATAAAACAGGGATTGAATAAATTAAAAAGATAAACTCACATAGTTTATACAATGGATGATCTCCATGAATTGAAAACGAAACAAAAACGATCCTAATCTAACCTCGGATCACCCGAGCACAAGGCTCGGGTGACCGGCCTTGAGACTCCCAAAGTGCGGCTGCTCCTCTAGGTTTTAGTGTATGAGAAATTATGTATATTTAGGGTTGGGGTGCAGCTGCTATATATAGAAAAGTAAGTCGGTTTTGCCTAAGTCGGCCGCGGACGCCCGTCCGGAATTGTGGACGCCCGTCCAAATGCTTTGGACTGCTTCAGACGCTCGTTTGATTTGATGGACGGCCGTCCACTCTGGACGGGCCTTGGACGCTCGTCCACTCTGGACGGGCCTTGGACGCTCGTCCAACTGGATCAATCAACTTGATTTCTTTCCTTAAATATTTTATTCTTCCATAAATCCTTTTGATTCTTTCTCCACTCGAATTTCTCTCTTTAAGATCATCTTTTCCATAACCAATGTGTATCTACAAATTAGGAAAACATACCAAAGCGTAACATAATTCCAAAATCATATAAAATCACCATTTAAGCACCTAATTAAATTCGTTTATTAATTTAACCATTGAAAACATCATTTACTCAATATTTCAATATAAAGCTCGATTTCTATGAGAAACATCCACATATGGGGGAAATTGATATAAAATATATCCTTATAAAACGTATAAAATCACCCTTAACAGTAGATAATTAAAAGTTTATGCTCACCAAATAGCATGCTTCACCAATTCACCAGGCAACACAAGTCTCACGGCAGTCTGAATCTCCTTATAAGTAATCGTCATCTTCTTGTTATACCAAGCCAATCCAATCCGGAGACCTATATAGATCCCAATGTCTGGATGAACCTGCTTCAAAACCTTAAAGACCTATAAAGATCATATAGGTCTCGATGCTCTTCTTGTTCTTCTTTTCCTCTTGTCTTCAGATACATCATTGGCATACTTGGGAAGCTTCTTCCTTACTAGAACCTTACCAGCGGTGGTGGTCTTCTTCTCCTCCGTTGGCTTCTTCTCAGCATCGGGTTTCTTCTCTACAGCCTTTGGTGCCATTAGTTAGAGTTCGAAGGAAAGAGATGGAAAAAGAGGAAGATGTAGAAGGTGTGTCGCCCTGTTTTCAGACATCGAGTCCTTATCCGGAAAAAAAACGCCCGACACGTATATAACATATATTTATATCAAATTATATACGTAAACCTTACATATACGTCATCAGAGTATAATTGCATAAATTAAAACGACTCGAGAAAACATACAAAGCTAAGGGTAGAATAGGAAAACCAAATGCCGAGTCCTTTACAACATTTAAAGTCCGAGAGTTCAATGATATTTCACAAGTTCAACACTATACCAGATTCAATAGGCTTATAAAATGATAAAGTTCGTCTATTACCTAATTGAAAAGAGAACAACTTCATCAAAGAACTACCGGAGCATCCCGAGGTCTATCCTCGAAGCACTCGCAATCAAACACTAAACCTGCAACACATTCTGAGGGTGAGAACAATACAAATAGAGGACAAGTACAAACGTACGTAGAAGAGAGTGGAAGCATTGAATATGTTCAAGCAACAACAAGATATAAATATAAAGCACTGAAAGTCTACACACGCAACCAAGTATGTTATAAGAGCACTCTCCCCTCCAACTAGCCCGCTAGCACCTCACGAAAACAAGGAATGTGTTGCATAAAATTCTAATGACACTTTGCGAGGTGAGAATACCCCACGACATATTCAACCACTCTATTGGACTTATTTGTATGTTTTGATGATGAGTGTCAGACTAGCTGTTATAGTGCAAAGGTAAAAAGATGTCTAGATCAAATGTATAGGTTTATTAGAGTTTGATTTATGAATAGGTTTGATCAAACAAGCATCAGAATGATCACCGATTTATATCAATGAGACTAGTCCATATCAAGTAGGTACATAGGTCGATGAGACTAGTCGGGAACCTCTTGAAGATGTAGGTTGAGGGCTCAAACTCGATTCTGAATACTAAGGGATCAAACTTAGTAATTTAAGTCAAGGATATGGAATCGGAATTTAGGCAAGTCTGTGATGACTGAATCGATTACATATACCTTGTGTACAAGGTCTAAGTTCCATAAGTTGGATGATGTTTGGAACTTGGTTATATTTAAAAGGTGTAATCTAACTTCACAAATAAAAGTTAGATAAAAGAAGTCACCAGCATTGTATTTTATACACGACAAATTGTCGTTTTCAAATAGATCGATAGTATCTCAAAGAGATCGATGAACTCCGCCGATAATATACCTCGATTAATTCAAGATTATATTGGAAGATTACATGGATAAGATGACTAACTACCTCGATTTATCAAACAAATCAAAGGCCGAGATTAAAAGAACGTTGGGATGATTCGATTTTTATCCAATGGTTATAAGTCAAAGGGTGGATGATCGCATCACAAAAAGGAATTTACGACAATGTCGACCCTATGAATAGTGATGAAAAGCAAATCAGATGGGACAAAAACCAGGAACGGTTATTATATCATCCTAATCAAGCTGCCGATTATATCATCCTAATCAAGGCTGCTGCAATCGAATCATTTATTTGATTCGATCTTTATTTTATAAAGAACTCTTTGAAAGACAAGTGAAGCACGCTTGTGTGAAAAGATCGTTGTTTGTGGTGGATCTCGTGAAGAGGCAATCCTACCCTTCAAGGACCAAGTGGAAGACTCGGGAGCAAAGAATCCTACATGTTCCCGCCCAGCCATGTGAAGCCATAGTTATTGGTGAAGGACAAGCAACTTAGGAATCTTTGTAACTGCAACATCAAAGATCTCTAGTGAATTACCTCCAACATCACAGGAGAAGAGTGGACTGACAGGATTACACCACCTGGAACCACTATAAAATCTGCCTACTTACTTTCAGCATTTACATTCTGCACTTAGTTTATTATACACATCAATCCACTGAATATAGCAACTGAAATCACACACATACACTATTGAGTATCCAATACTTAGTATCATATTTAACAACAAGTAACAAGGCTTAATTTTGATATAATTCCGCTGCACAATTTCAGTAAACTAAACTGTCGAGACTCACTGCTCATCAAAGAGGCTCTCGAGGTGTCGGCAGACTCTCAAGTATCGCAGATCACTGAAATTGCTGAATTTGTTAACTCCAAAGTTTTAAGTGTTAAGTTTATTCACCCCCCCCTCTAAACTTAACCAAAGCCTTTTCACGGGACCAACAATTGGTATCAGTGCAGTGCTTCTGTTCTGAAGAAATCCTACTTGTTGTGCTTGTGAAAATACTTTGAAACTTTTTCAAGTTACTGGTTTTTCAAAACTTGCATCATGGATAACACCCTGTATGCTAGAACTATGCTGATGTGTTCTCTAGATAGATTTGATGAATATAAACGTCGAATGCAGGCATACCTTGGTGCAACTCGTGATGAGATGATGGATGTACTAACTGATGGACCACTGGAGATTACCAAGTCAGTAACAGTGGGTGATACTACATAATACATTCCAAAACCAAAAAGAGAATGGAATGCAGATGACAGAAAATGAGCAAACCTCAACAATATTGCTATTGATATCATTTACAGAACATTGGATAGCAATATGTACATGAAGGTTAAAGAATGCAAAACTGCAAAGGAACTTTGGGACAAGATACAGTTGATCTGTGAAGGCACTGATACAATAAAGAAGAATAAAATCAGTGTGGTCAAAAAGAGATTTCAAAAGTTCAAGATGCTACCTAATGAAACCATTGAGCAAATGGAATCAAGATTTAATGCTATCCTGGATGAACTTACCCTGCTGAGTGTAAGTTATTCAAAAGAGGAAATAAACACAAAAATCTTGGAAGCACTACCTACAAAAGATGTTTGGAAAATGAAGGTGACTGCAATAGAAGAAATGAGAAAGCTGCATGAAGAAGACACCTTCAAGTTATTTTCAGATCTTAAGGCTTATGAATTTAGCAAAAATCTTGTACCTGAGACTGAAAAAGAAGAGCCAAAGACTAGTGCATTGGCTGCTTCACATCAGGAAGAAACATCTGGAGGACAAGATGATCTGCTGGATGAGATGCAGGAACAGATTGCTCTACTGAGCAAGAAAATCAGGATGATGAAGACTGGAAAGGCCCCTTCAAGAAATTTCACAAAGAGGCCTACTGAAAGGAAGAAAGAAGAATCAAAGAAAGACAATGACTATCTCAGGCTTTCATTGCAAGAAACCGTGACACTTCAAACCTGATCATCCCGAGTTAAAATAAAGTAAGGAACTGATTATCTTTGTTTCAACCGCAAGAAGCTGGACACTTTAGACTGATTGTCCGGACTCACTCAAGACCAAGAGTCAACAAAGAAGACATGGCAAGAAGGCTATGGTTGCTTTGAAGATGAATCGAGGTATGAAGTGGAATCTCAAAAAGAAAATGAATCAGATGACACAACATTGGTTGGCCGATATGGAAGATTATGCTTTGATGGCCAATATGGATGAAATCAAGAGGTATACAATCTGTATCAATTAACACTCCTGCTGAAGTGATTGTGAATCAACTTGTGGTTCAAATCCTAGAAACTCATACAATGAAGAAGCTTTGGATGCCATCCTCAATCAACTGAGGACAATACAATCTGGTTATGAGATTGTGAAGGCTGAAAAAGAAGCTCTTCAAGTAGAAGTTGAAAGATTGAATGCTGAATTAAGGACTCTCAAAGGTAAGGAAAAGAGAATTTGGATGAGAATCAAGTATAAGCTCTTTGAACATCCAAAGAGCATCCGAATCACAACCATCTTGTTCTCTACTGCATACAAATCTGGAAAGCCTTATGGTGATAGAACAGGGGCTTGGATTTGGAACTCAACAATCCAAAAAGAGTGGATCCAGTGGAGGTTCTTGAACCTAGTACTGCAATTGGTCCTAAGTTTGTACTGCACAAGATCCAACTCCAAGTAAGGTTCTTTGAGGCAAGTAAAACCTCACGAGAATACTTCAAGGAAGCAAAATCGAAGTCAAAGAAGTCAACACTCCTCTAACAAAAGAACAAATCCAAAAATAGGATCACTGGACCTTCTAGACCTACTTGATAGCGGACTGCTACCAAGTCTCTCGGACCACAAAAGGTAAAGGTCGAAAATATTCCAAGGATAAGAATCCTAAATCTAAAAATGTTAATCATTCAAGGGATACTTATCTCGGGGAAAGGTAGATCGCTCCTCTTGATGATGATTGAATATTCTGTACTGCACTTGATAAAACAACCAAGATAACCATGTCGCTAGGGTAAAACCTAAGCAATGGAATCGAAGAAAGGACTCGGCGAGAGGGGCTTATAAAAGGCCTCAAAGGGGACCTCAGCAGACTCCATACTACAGGGCCGTTCCTAACAGACAAAGAAACAAATGGTTATACTAATGCTTCTAACAACAAGAGTCACTTCAAACAGCATTATAAACCAATAGGCCAGAAAACATATGTGAATCCTACACAACCTACTGTTAGAACTTATGGATTTGTGGAATACATGTATGAACCAAAGTATGACACTTTTAGGAGAAGACCTTATGGAAACTTACCAAGGGTCATGCTTACTACTGACCACTATGGACCCAAACAGGTTTGGGTACCTAAAATGTATTAACTTTGTTCTCAGATGGTGTCTGTACTTTGACAAAGGATGTTCCGGACATATGACAAAGAACAAGCACTGTTTATCAAACTTTGTGGCAAAGGATGGTCCAAGGGTAAATTTTGGCAACAAGAATACACCTGGATATACAAGAGGATATGGCACACTTGAGAGAAATGGACTTACAATCAAGAATGTTGCAATGTGGAAGGACTGGACTACAACTTGTTGAGCACTGGACAATTCTGTGACATGGGATACAAGGTCACTTTTGACAAAAACAACTGTATTGTCATTAGTGAAAGAGGTGATCAAGTTGTACTGGCTGGTAGAAGACAACAAAACATGTATGTTGTGGATTGGTCTACTGCAGTTCCAGAAACCTGCCTGATTGTGCATACCAAGTCAGAACTCAATTGGTTATGGCACAAGAAGTTGAATCATCTAAATTTTGATGATATCAATCAATTGGTGAAGAAAGAGCTGGTGATTGGTTTACCTGAGATCACATTCAAGAAGGATGCTATATGTGATGCATGTCAGCAGGGTAAACAGATAAAGTCAAGCTTCAAGTCAAAAACTAAACAATCAACTAATAGAATGTTGGAGCTGATGCATATGGATCTATTTGGACCAATAACTCCAACAAGTGTTACAGGAAAGAAATACACCTTAGTGGTTGTGGATGATTATTCAAGGTACACTTGGGTGATATTTATGAACAAGAAAAGTGAAACACTCCAAAGCATGCCTAATCTTCTAAAGAGATTACAAAATGAGAAAAGTTTGACAGTAGTAAAAATAAGATCGGATCGAGTCTTGAATTTCGAACAAAGTTATAAGAGAATATCAGGAATGTAATGGTGTACTACATCAACTTGCGGTCTTTGGTACACCTCAAAGAAAATGGGGTTCTTTGAAAGAAAAACAGGACTTTAAAGGAAGCAGGAAGGACAATGATTTGTGAAGCATTGCTACCGAAAGATATTGGGCTGAAGCAGTCAATACAGCATGCTATACACAAAACAGAACCTCAAAAAACAAGAAGCTGCTGAAGACACCTTATGAGATTTGGAATGGAAGGTAACCAAATATATCTTATTTCCATCCATTTGGCAGCAAATGTTTTATCCTAAATCACAAGGTACATTTGAAGACATTCCAACCAAAGTAGATGAAGGAATTTTCTTGGGATATTCTTCAGTCAGCAAGGCTTTCAGGGTACTGAACAAGAGGTCACTGAAACATGAAGAAACAATACATGTAAATTTTTTGAAGAAACAATACTGATCCAGATTGTGTTGAAGTTTTGGAAAGATTCAATGACTTAAAAATTTCTGATACTGCCCCTACTGAACACCCTACTGGTAATACTACTGATGCAACAACTGAAGCAATTCAAGGATCTGCTGAACCCCCTGTTGTTGATGAAGCTACAGCAGACCCTACTGAAGATGAGGTTCCTGATAATCAAACTAATCAGAATCCACAATGGTTAAGAAATCACCCTGCTGAACAAGTTATTGGCAATGTACAGCAAGGTGTAAGGACTAGAAGACAACTGGAAGCTATGTTTACTTGTTTTCTATCTCAAATGGAACCTAAAGTTGTTGAAGAAGCAATTTCAGATCCAGATTGGATAATTGCTATGCAAGAAGAATTAAATGAATTTGAAAGAAATCAAGTTTGGACACTAGTTGAAAGACCAAGTCATGCAAATATCATTGGTACTAAGTGGGTTTACAGAAATAAACTTGATGAATCTGGTACCATTGTGAGAAATAAGGCCGATCAAGTTGCAAAAGGCTATTCTAAAGCGTATGAATAGATTTTGTTGAAACTTATGCACTGTTGCAAGATTGGAAGCTATCAGATTATTCTTGGCACATGCTGCATATAAGAACTTCAAGGTATATCAGATGGATGTCAAAAGTGCATTTTTGAATGGCATTCTAGAGGAGGAAGTGTATGTACAGCAACCTCCTGTATTTAAAGTTAAAGATCAAGAAGATAAAGTGTATAGACTCAACAAAGCACTTTATGGATTGAAACAGGCACCAAGAGCTTGGTATGAAACTTTATCTCAATTCTTGGTGGACAATGGTTTTACAAAAGGCACCATTGATAAAACTCTTTTCAGAATCAATGAGAAGGACAGCACCCTGCTGGTACAGATTTATGTTGATGAAATAATCTTTGGTTCTGAAAATGAACTGTTATGTGAAAAGTTTGCAAATCTAATGAAGAGCAAATTCCAAATGAGTATGATGGGAGAAATGAACTACTTTTTGGGATTGCAAGTTAAACAGATGAAAGATGGAATCTTCATTCATCAAACCAAGTATACCAAGGAGTTGCTGAAGAAGTTTGGTATGGAAAAAGCACCAAGATATCAACTCCAATGAGCACAAATATCAGATTGGATGAAGATGAAGAAGGCAAAGATGTTGATCGACTTTATACGAAGGATGATATAGCGATCTGTCAGTATCTCATTTGCCAGCAGACTGATATATCCTTTGATGTAGGTGTTTGTGCAAGATTTCAATCTAAACCTAAAGAAAGTCACTTAGGTGCAGTCAAGAGAGTTCTCAAGTATCTTAAAGAGACTTTGGGAGTAGGGATATGCTATTCCAAGGATGGAAGCTTCAAAGTTATATCCTACTCAGATTCTGATTATGCTGGATGTAAGATTGATAGAAAAAGCACTACAGGAACCTGTCAGTTGATGGGAAGTAGACTGGTCTCCTGGTTCAGCAAGAAACAAAACTCTATATCAACTTCCACTTCTTTGAAAAGTCGAATACATTGTTCTTTGGAAGTTGTTTGTGCACAAGTACTGTGGTTAAGACAACAGTTAAGGGATTATGGAATTGAAGAAAGGGAAATTCCAATCATGTGTGACAACACAAGTGCAATTGCAATCACTGAAAATCTTGTTTTGCACTCAAGAACCAAACATATTGATGTGAGACATCATTTTATAAGAGATCATGTTGAGAAGAAAGATGTGGTGGTTCTATATATCCCTATTGAGAATCAACTTGCTGATATTTTCACTAAACCACTTGATAGTGAAAGATTTGCTAAACTAGGGACTGAACTTGGAATTATAAAAGTTGACTGATAATCAGCAATGTACTGGAATTCACCAAGGGGATTAGTCTTTGCTATGTTGGGTGAGCTCACTTAGCATATTTAGTCATTGGTATCAACAATTCCATGTACTTATGTTTGGACAATTGAGCAAATGAGGTTGCCAAGGGGATTGGTCTTTGTCATGTTGGGTGAGCTCACTTGATGAGACTCATCATTGGTATTAAACTTCATCTTGTATTATCAATTGATCAAAACAAGAAGAAATCAAGGATCAAAGAGAGTCACATTGTCGCTGACTGCTTTGAAGCATCTTTATCGTGAGATCACGAGCCAACCTCGCCGAGGACAACCTGCTTTGAATGGAGCGCTTACAGTCAAACTTCATTAAAGTCAAAGAGCAGTTGGCGGGATATTTAATTCTATCCTTTATAACCACGATTACAAGATCCAACGGTTACAATACGTTTTGGAAAATAATGGGCCACGTGTTAAGCTAGCATTCACTCAAATTAATCATGGTTAACATCAATGTACGTGTTCTGACAGTTACAACCATCCTCTATCTATATATACAGACCTACATACTGAAGATACTCTCTACTTGCAAAATCTGCTTTATCACTGCAAATTTACACTGTGTGAACACAGATCTACAAAGTTTTCTTCTTCATCTTTTTCTTACAACAATGGCGGAAAAGATTGATGTCCAGATTGAATCAAGCCAAAGTGTTAGAGGCTTTGTTGTTGATACTAATCAAACTGAATTGGCAATCAACATTGGTCGAAGAATAAGGAGGTATGCAGGATTAGAGAATGTGCTGAATATCAGATTGGAGACAATCTCATATACAAATGTTGTTAGTTTCTGGAAGAATATTGTTGTTAAAGAAGGTACAGAGGCATTCAAAACAACTGTGAATGCCCAGGAGATTGAGATTTCCCCAAGTCTACTGAGGGAAGTTTTTGGTTTTGAAGAAGTAGTAGATGGTCCAGTAAATCCTGAGACAATGGGACTGTCCAAGATGGATTTTGTTGATAAAATCAAGACAAATAAAGACACCAAATCAATTCCAGGCATCAATTGTAGACACATTGGGAATGAGTACAACCTGCTGAGCAAACTCATTGCAAAGAACATACTAGGGCTGGTTGGAAGCATGGATACTCTATCAGGACCCAAGATAGAGCTAATGATGATTATCTGCAGGAGTATGAATTTTAACTGGGCTGGATATTTCATCCATTATTTGAAGAAAGTAGCCAATGAGGAAAGAGAAGGAAAGAGGAAATCCAAGGCCTTGCCCTTAGGATTGATGGTTCAGACCCTGCTGAATCATTTGGAAATCCCTGATATAGCACCTGAAAAGATTAATCAATTTAGATACAAGAAAGAGATTGATTATGCTATCCCTGGTCTGGATGATGATGAAGAAGGTCTTTGAGGCTCATTGATGATGACGATGAATGGAGATGATGGTGATCTTTGGTGGTGAGTGGTCAAGCAAATCGTTAAGAAATCACAAACTCTTTGCACCAAAGAAAACTACTGAGAAAAGAAAGGCCGCAGATACAAGGAAGATAACAGAGGTATTAAAACCTAAGAAGACAAGGAAGCAAACAAAGACAGATCATTGAGTCTGCTGAGGTCCACCATTAAGTTGAGATTATCGACCTCTCTGTGTTTGCAAGAAAAACTGTTGTTGAAATCTTGAGGGAACAACAGAAAGAAGCTAGTAGAAAAAGGAAGTCTACTGTAATTGAAGTTGAAGATGAGCCACTTTCCAAGAGGATGAAAGAGATTGTTCATAAAAAGAAACATGGAAAGGGGAAACAATTGAAAATCTTAGAGGTTCAAAGGGCACAAGAAAAAGAAGAAACAGTAGAAGAAGAAGTAGAAGTAGTAGGAGAAGCTATTGATGCTGAACCAATAACTATTATCAAGCCTACTGTAAGTGAACAGGTTGTTGTTGAGCAATCATGGAAGAATCACAATGATGATCACGCACTGCAGCCTTTGTGGAATCATTAAATCTCTTTGGAGAGGCACAAGTTGTTGTTGAGCAACCTGTGGAAGAACCACAGCAAATCACTGAACCTGTCCCTGTTGTGGAAGTTGAAGAATTGGTTGAAGACCCTGCAAATGTTGCAAGAAGTCGAGAGGAAGAGCGTCTGCACGCTAACCTGCCGATGAGCATGTAAGTCGTGGGAACCAAGTGTTGTCTGAGATGGAAGTAGTAGGTACAAATATACAACCTCAAAGAAACTCATCGACTTTGAAGCATCTGTTGAAGAAACAATGAATCTACTTGTGGGAAGTTTTGGAGGTTAGCAAGCTACTGAACCTGCCACTAGAAAGCCATCTATGCCATATGAGAAGGCATCTAAGAAGGACAAAGTAGATCCTAACTTCAGAAAAGTGCTAAAATATTTCCTTTGGAAGTTTGGATTCTACAAGAATCAGAAACCAGCTGCTGATCCAATGAGTGGATTTGAAGAATGGGCTTTTGATCAGCTGGGTGTGGACAGCCTACTGGACTTATTAGATACAACAATGTTGCAATCTAGGCTGATGGATCTACTGGATGAAGGGAAAAAGAGTGGAGCAATTATGTTCAGAGATCCAAAGTACACACCTGATAGTGATTCATCTGATTCTGATGATGACCCCCCCATGTTCCCTGTGGAGACCAGTGGAGTGGCTAGAGGAACAACTGATGAAGCCACTGGTCAAGGATTTACTGATGGTGCGTGTTTCGAGTCCATCGAGATCGAGGTCCAGGTAAGTCTCTGGCGAGGGCCAGCAGACTGGAGAGATGGATGAGGATCTACAGGACCTCACCATGGATGATCTGGAGGCATTGATCAATGATGGACTAAGTGGTACTGCAAATAGGTTGGTTGGTGAATCCTCTAGTTTATTTGTTGAAGAACCTATAGCACAATCTGTAAATCAACAAAGTGCTGATTTGGAAGAAGAAATGATTGCTGACCATGATGAGCCAAGTGCAAGTTCAGAGGACTCAATTCAATAACAAGCTGGATTTGACATTGAGGGCACTCTCACTAAAACTGCCATTATCCTAACCAAGATTGGTCATGCTGAAGGGTTTCAAGTGGATAATGAAGATATATTCAATCCTCAACCAAATGGAGCAGAGGTGCAGTTCTTTGGGATACAAACGGCAGACTCGCACACACAGTTGGAACAGGAGGTACATCTTTCTTTGAGTTACAAACAAAGACTCAACAAAGGTTGGAACTAGTTTTGGGTTTGGAGGAAACTCCTATTGTTGATGAGGTCAGCCAGTAGTGGAGCTGCATGAGAGAAAAGGCCACTGTAGGCAAAGATAGTCAGCAGGCTGCTGTTGTTGATGAGGAGGAACAGCTGCTGCACTATGATTACAGTGATGAAGAATTTCAGATTGAAGGATCAACTGATGATGAACCAGTGAATGAAGCACCTGCCATTGATCCTATTCTGGAAGAGTACCAAGGACCACACATTGCTGGAAGGGATATGAGTTATGCTGTGGTGGTAAGCAATCAGAGGCAACAATACAATGTGGAAGAGCCTGATGATGGTACTGATGGAAGAATGACTGGAGGAGTGCCTGAGGAGGTCTTGAATGAGTTAAGGATCGAGGAATGACATGCAACGCTTAAGGACTCAATCGGATAGACAAGAAACGTAGATTTGAAGAATCGATGAAGCGGTGAATGACAACAGACAATCTCGACACGATTGCTTCAAATTTCACATCTACTCAAAATGCGATTAATGATATGATGCTAGATGTGAGGGAATCAAGCAAGGGAATACAATGAAAGAAAAGTTTTGAAAGACCAACTTACTTCCATTCATCAAAAACTTGACAAACTTGTTTGAAACTCCTGACTGCTCTTTGAACTCTGCTCTACACAACAAATCTGTGTACTTGATCCCAAACTTCTTGAGAGGCTAACCCGGGCCGAGGAAACAATGCAATCAAGGATTACTGCAGCTTGATACCGAGGCCGAGATTATGGAAGGACAAATGAATAATCTGGTAATCACACAGAGAGTGTTCATGGCCTGTTATCCCGGTTTGTTGATGATGTCACTAAGGGAAGAAGGCCAAGCAGCGAAAGCAAAAGAGGCTGCCAGACTTTTTGCACAGAAAAGATGGGAGAATGAGACTAATGCTTACAGCAACTTTGCACACGCGATTTCAACTTACTGATGATCTTCTTAGACAATACAAGAAGGAGTACTATAACAGAAGCAAACCCTATCATGACAAGGGATTTCATGAAGGTTTAAACTCTTTCTTGGGATTGAAGTTTTGGGAGGCAAGAGTTAAAGCCTTAAGGGCAACTTACAGAGGTGGAAGAGGAGGAAGAAGTGGCGAGAGGTGATAGGATTTTGCCTATCACAAAAGCAAAGGACTCACTTTGCTTAATTCAAGGAATCAGATACATGAAGTTTGGATTCAGAGTGAATCAAATCAATCTTCTCCTGCCTGAAGCATGGAAGTGGTGGAAAGAAGTAAATCCCTACATTGACTTTACAATGATTGAAAATGAATGGTTGAGGGACATGATAGAAGAAATCAAAGCCTACCAAGAACAAGTGGAGAAGGCTAGACAGGAAAGAGAAAGAAGACAAAGAGATCAAAGACACTTACTATATTTTATCTTTCTTTGCATCTAGATCTAGTAATAATTGTGAACAAATGATTATAATGAGAATTGACTAAAATTTGTTCTATTTTTGTTTTAATCTTTTGCTTTCTTTGTTAGGTGAGGTAGTAGTGGCATCATCACCAAAAAGGGAAATTGTTGGACTTATTTCTATGTTTTGATGATGAGTGTCGACTAGTTTGTTATAGTGCAAAGGCAAAAAGATGTCTAGATCAAATGTATTGGTTTATTAGAGTTTAATTTATGAATAGGTTTGATCAAACAAGCAATCAGAATGATCGCTTGATTTATATCGTGAGACTAGTCCATATCGTTAGGGTAGATAGGTCAAGAGACTAGTCGTGAACCCTGGCTTTGAAGACCTGGAGGTGAGGAGGCTCAAACTCGATTCTGAAGGCTAAGGGATCAAACTTAGTAATTTAAGTCAAGGATATGGAATCGAAATTTAGGCAAGTCTGTGATGACCTAAATCGATTACATATACCTTGTGTACAAGGTCTAAGTTCCATAAGTTGGATGATGTTTGGAACTTGGTTATATTTAAAAGGTGTAATCTAACTTCACAAATAAAAGTTAGATAAAAGAAGTCACCAGATTGTATTTTATACACAAAGAAATTGTTTGTTCAAATAGATCGATAGGTATCTCAAAGAGATCGATGAACTCGCGATAATATACCTCGATTAATTCAAGATTATATTGCAAGATTACATGGATAAGGACAGCTAACTACCTCTGATTTATTAAACAAATCAAAGGCTGAGATTAAAAGAACGTTGGGATGATTCAGATTTTTATCCAATGGTTATAAGTCAAAGGGTGGATGATCGCGATCATCAAAAGGAATTTGACAAATGTCACCCTATGAATAATGAAAAGCAAATCGGATGGGACAAAAACCGAGAACGGTTACATTTGAATTTCAAATATAAGTCACATGCATTCCTACCTATAAATAGAGGACCTTCAACTCAGAAAAAGATGATGATTGATAAACTTTAAGAGAAAAATATAAGAGACAATTAAAATGAAAAATACCTGCTGAACTTCTCGAACTTAAAGCTATCGATCCGAAAAATTCTTCAAGTGTATTACGTATTCAAGCTACATCAAGTATACACACTTGAAGACGCAAGCTCTGCCGATTATATCATCCTAATCAAGCTCACTTTAATCGAATTATTTATTTGATTCAATCTTTATTTTATAAAGAACTCTGCTTGAAGACAGTGAAGCACAGATTGTGTGAAAAGATCGTTGTTTGTGGTGGAGCCGTTGAAGAGGCAATCCTACCCTTCAAGGACTGTGTAAGACTCAGAGCAAAGAATCCTACTGTTCCCTGGCCAGTTTGTGAAGCCATAGTTATTGGTGAAGGACAAGCAACTTAGGAATCTTTGTAATCGCAACATCAAAGATCTCTAGTGAATTACCTCCAACATCACAGAGAAGAGTGGACTCAGCGAGGATTACACTACCTGAACAACTATAAAATCTGCCTACTTATTTTCTCGTGATTTACATTCTCGCACTTAGTTTATTATACACATCAATCCATCGAATCTAGCAAATCAAATCACACACTTACACTACTGAGTATCCAATACTTAGTATCATATTTAACAACAAGTAACAAGGTTTAATTTTGATATAATTCCGCTGCACAATTTCAAGATGGCCGAATCGTCAAGAGACTCACATGCTCATCGGCCAGAAAGCTATCGAGGTGTCCGCAGACTACTGAAGTATCAGCAGACTACTGAAATTGCTGAATTTGTTAACTCCAAAGTTTTAAGTGTTAAGTTTATTCACCCCCCCCCCTCTAAACTTAACCAAAGCCTTTTCAAGGGACCAACACCCTCATATGGAATGAGCCTGGCTTAGGTAGAGTCCAACTCCCGGTTGCGAAAACGAAACATGCATCACCAAGGACTAGTATACTTTATCTTTTAGACTCTTAAGTATATATTTAACCGTTTAAACAAACCACTTATGTTGATTGCAAATAAAATGGCTTCTATGGACTACTAGACCTTACAACTCTATATTACACTACCTAGCACGTGTCAGAAAAATACCGGATTCTAATCCAATATCCACGTGGCTAAGGTATAAGGTTTCCAAGTCCACTAGAAACCGAATCCACAAGGTGGTAAGCCAAATCCACTAGAAACCGAACCCCTAGCTTCATCATATAACAAGTACTGTGTTGCCATTCCGGAACAACACCTCGTAAGGCCTAACGTTTCGTGTTCCAATGCTCCCGTAAGTTACCGTGGGGAACGAAAGCAACTAGAATGCTCACATTTAAATTTACAACACACCACAAAAGGTATCTACACTAAAGCATGCTCAAAAGGGGCCAATAAATGGATTTTGGACTTTCTGGGTCATAGGCCTATGCATACCGATCCATAGGCTTGCGCCTATGGATACTGGGATATTAGGTGTATAAGAATTAATTACATAATATATTGCATTAATTGTAAAATATACAACATTTATTTCATTCATACTAGAGGTAGGATCTCCTGTTATACTGTATATGTAACCAATTTTTTGTACTGACAATTCATTCAATAAACAAAAATATTTTCCACAACTCTTCTATCATGGTATATATTAGAGCATTTTTTCCTTGGGTTTTCCTCTCCTTTTTTTCCTTCCTACCACCTTAATCGCTGCAACCATCGGCCTTTCTCTGTAGCGGTCGGTCTCCTATCTTTCACAGCTCTAATTGAATCTCTTCTCTCTTCTTTTTTTACTCCTCTTAATCTTTTAATTGGCTTCTTTTCCGAATCAGGCCATCCTTACCCGCCAGTCAAAGGACATCTTGCTTCTTCTCCTCTCTTATCCTTCCCAAAAGTAGCATTGTTCATAAAAAAACAATAAAAAAAACAACAACAACCACCACAGCACTGTTCATCATCAGCAAAAAAGAATAGGTGCTTGTACATCATCTATGCCTACTGCATATCATGCCACCACCACACATCCTCAATCATGGCTTCTGGATAGTAGTGCTTCACATCATATGACCGCGGATTTTTGAACGTTCAGCCACCATACCATCTATCATGGCCAAGAAGAGATTCTTATTGGTGATGGTAGTGCATTGCCCGTCACACATATTGGTTCAACATCCTTACCTTCTTCTTCTATCACATTTACTTTATGTAATGTTTTATGTGTTCCCTGACTTACTCAGAACTTATTATCTGTTTCTAAATTATGTGCTGATAATTTTATCTTTGTTGAATTTTTACCTGACTCATTTCTGGTAAAAGATATATAGACAGGAAAATATCATCACCTGGGGCCGTCTCAAAATGGTATGTAACTCTGGTCCACTACTCCCATTTTTCCTTTTATGCACATAAAACTAACTCTATGACCTGGCATCACCGTTGTGGTCATCCTGCTTCTGCTATCCTCTATCATGTTCTTTTATAACATCCTTCGGCAACTTATAGTTTGTCTAGTCTTTCTCATTGTGATGCATGTCTCTATCAGAAAAGCCATCGCTCACCATTTGCGGATTCTACTTTACGTTATTCCCGGCCTCTTGAAATCATTTTCTCTGATGTATGGACATCACCTGTTTATTCCGTCGATGGTTACAAGTATTATCTTTTGTTTGTTGATCACTTTACTCGTTATATCTGGCTTTATCCTCTTAAGCATAAATCTGATGCATTGTCTGATTTTCAACGCTTCAAGTCGATTGTGGAAAATTCTTTGATGCCTCTATTAAAGTTATTTATTATGATAATGTTGGCGAATTTATTGGTCTACGTGAACTTTTTTCTGCCCATGTAATTTCTCACTTCACTACTCCCCCTCACACCCCTCAGCATAATGGACATTCTGAGCGTCGTCACCTCCATATTGTGGAAACTGGTCTCACTTGATTTTCCCATGCCTGTATGCCCTTAATTTATTGGTCTTATGCCTTTGCCGCTGCTATTTATTTAATTAATCATATGCCAATGAAGGTTCTTTTCATGTCCTCCCCATATGAATGTATCTTTCACCAACCTCCACCTGCTCCTTCCCCTACCCCTCCACCCGCCCATGCCCCTACTTCCCTAATAACCGCACTCACCCCTTCCCTTAAGCCAAATCATCTTCTTCCATTGGCCCTCCATCCCTTCCTCATCCCCCTTCTCCTGCCCCGCAACCCACTCACCCTATGGTCACTCATTCTGGAAACCATGTCTTCAAACCTCACCAACTCCTCAACCATAATACCCAACTGGCTTCAAAATTCACTGATACTGAGCCTACTACTTACAAACAAGCCCTGCAATGTCCTCAGTGGCGGGCTGCTATGTATGATGGATTCTAATGATATGTGGTCTTTTGTTCCTTTTGATTCACGGATGAATTTGGTTGACTGCAAGTGGGTTTTTCACATCAAGCATAAGACTGATGAGACTATTGAGCATTATAAAGCTCTCTTGGTTGTTAAAGGATTTACTCAGCGACCTGGTATTGAATATTTTGAGATGTTCAGCCCAGTGGTGTTGTTTCATTTAGTTAGGTTCTACGACATGTGGATGTGAATAATCCTTTTTTACAAGGCACCCTTACTGAGCAGGTATTTATGGCACAACCACCAGGTTTTGAGGACTCTGATTATCCTACTCATATCTGTCAGTTGCACAAGGCTATTTATGGTCTCAAACAGGCTCCACGTGCTTGGTATCGTGAACTAAATGAGTGGTAACAAGCAAGATTGTCCTAGTACGTGCATGCTCCTCCCATCACTCACTGGTCTTTAGCCAAGCGTCTCTTATGTTATCTCTCTGTCACTTCTTATGATGGCCTCCAGTTCTATCGCTATCATTCTTTATCGCTACATGCCTTTTCTGATGCTGACTGGGGTGGTAACAAGCAAGATTAATCTTCCACTGACGCTTATCTGGTTTTTCTTTGTAAAAATTTGATTCCTGGAGTTCTAAAAAGCAGTCTATTGTTTCTCGCTCTTCCACTGAAGCAGAATATCGTGTCGTTCCTGCTACTGCTGCTGAATTAAATTGGCTATCATACATACTACAGAATCTTGGTTTACTTTTATCTCAGACGCCGGTATTGTGACAATGTGGGTGCTACTTAGCTCAGTGCCAATCCTGTCTTTCATTATCGCATGAAGCATATTGCCATTGATTATCACTTTATTCGCGATCAGGTTCAACGTGGAATTCTTCATGTGGCTCACGTCTCTAGCTCTGATTAGTGGCTGACGCCCTCACCAAACCATTGCCTCGCAATCCGTTTCAACACTTTTTCTCTGAGCTTGGCCTTACCTTCGGCCGTTCATCTTGAAGGGGCGTATTAGGTGTATACGCTTTAATTGCAGAATATATTGTATTTATTGTAAAATATACTGCATTTATTTCATTCATACTAGAGGTGGGATCACCTGTTATACTATATATGTAACCATTTTCTGTACAGACAATTCATTCAATAAACAAAAATATTTTCCACAACTCTTCTATCAGAGCAGATTAAACTCTCTGATTTTCTAGGCGTGCACCTACCAAAGTCATATGTGTGCGCCTATGGCTCTGTTCAGCCAAGAAAAATCTGCAACCTTTCTGTGGCAATTTCTAAGTCAAATCTCACACATGCAACACTCAAAACTCATGCAAAACCTTCTTAAAACATGTTTAAACATAATATATAAGTTCTAAAACATGAATTAAAGTCAAGATTTAAGGCTCCAAATCAAGTCAAAGATTCCAACACATGCAAAGGCTCTAGATTCTTCTACCAAATCCTAGAAATGATTTCAAGGTCTACAAGCACGGTATAATGCCTAGAAACTTGATTAAATATCCTAATGATTAGAAAGAGTTCTAAACATAGTATCAAAGATTAAAACATGATTAAAACACAAATGATTTCAATGGAAGACCTCCCTACCTCAAAGCACTTCAATGAAAGCTTCAATCCAAAATCCAGATTTGATTACAAACTCCTGGAGTGAAGAAATTCCAAAAAGCTCCAAGCTTCTTCTCCAAAACCCCAAAAGATGATATTCTTGGCTCAAGATGTAGACTTCTTCTTGATAATACCTTTGAGATGAACAATTTACAAACCCAAGTAGACAATAAGCAATATGAATAATTCCATCTTTTTCCTCCTTAAATCCATTTATTTTTCTTTTCTTCTTATTTAGATAATGCAAGTATGAAGGAAAAGGTGCAATATTTGATGATGTTTAAGGGTTGTGGAGTTCTTGAAGATGAAATGTGTTGGAGGAGTTTTGATGTAGTGTTCTTGGTGGTGAAATGATGTAAGATGATGAGGTGTATGCAAGAGGTGGAGTGTTTGTGGGGGTATTTTTCTTTCTAGTGGATTGTGTATAAGCTTGGGGTAGTTAGAAGTGTAGGCAAAAAAGTGAGGTGTCGTGTTGTGGTGGCAAGGTGAAGAGTGTGAATGGTGGCAAGAGGTGGTGTAAGACGAGGGGCTATGTGATCGACCTTTTCTAAGTGTCCAATCTTACTGGCAGTGTACCGGGTCAGTTGTAGTTTGGAGAGGTGAACAAGGTCATTTCCCACGAGGATGCCGGTTAAGTACCAAAATCACTGGCTCATTTGGTTTAAGCAAAACATAAAAGATGAATTTTAAAACTAAGGTGAACAATGGTGTCACTCCACAACTCACCACCTAAATGCCACAAAAAGAGAAAAGAAAGAAATAAAATCTATGGTTAGCCAAGATAATGGTCAAAGTGATAAAGTAGAAGTTATGATTCGTTAAGAAATGATTCGACCTACGCTCCATCCATTTGTGACTTTGTGATAAATTATTGGTGCGAAACCCCGATTTAGTGATTGCCCACTCTCGCGTGATACAACCACTCTATATCTCGTCAACGGCCTAATTAACTAAATTAGGTCTAGAAGAATCGATATGCATTACACTCATTGGGTTGCCTAACAAAGATTAGTGAACCCCACACAAGAAACCGAATCTATCTCTAGTCGATTTTACTAGGCCGTCTCATTACCCATTTTCCCACACTAAGTATCTTCTCTCGATCTCAACAAAGTGTGTTAACTCCTGTAGGTGAATAATTCAACACAAGCATTAAGATCAATTAATGATAAATAATTTCACAAAGTGCTTGAAATCTAAACAATCATTTCCGCAAATCACTAGATACTTCAATATCACTATTCATATTTCTCGGGTTAGATCTCTACACTTCATCTACATCTTCTCCAAATTGGCTTTTACACCATTGCAAGAAGATGAAGAATCAGGATACAAATCTAACTAAAACTAACACAAATCAAGATGAAATTAAAGAACAATAAGCTAAATAAAATATCACCCATGAAAATCCATCTTCATTGACTCCATCTCCTCCAAGTACAAGCAATTATCTTACACCCATGAAGAAAAGAAGAAGCTTGAAGAAGAACACCATGAGATTCCAACTATCTGGCTATTACAATCCGTTAATTACATTGTTTTGCGTTAGAGTGACCTCCCCCAAGGTCTCTAATGGAGGAATTTCGGCTCTAAGGGTTTGGAGAAGGGGGGGGGGGAGATGAGAAAACTGCTGCAACGCGTAACGAGCCGAGCTGCCCGAAGTTCGGCTCGACAAATGATTCGGTACTAGATTGTCTTCAGTAAATTGACCATAACTTTGCGTGTAGACCTCCGATTTGAGTGATTCAAGATGTGTTGGAATGCTTGTTCGACGATCTACAACTCTTGTGGAGAAGCCTAAACCGAATTCTGCATATAAGCTGGGTCAAAAGTCACTTTAAGTCAGCTGTGAGTAGAAATGCCCGAGACAATTGATCCGTAAGAACTCCGTGGCTTGGGTACACGCTTTGCACCTTAAAAACGCGTCTTGTCAACAATAAAATCATCTCTCCCGAGGTTTGATCAACCTAAGATCCTGCAATGACTCGCCAAATTTACCAAGCGTAAACCCGTCTACAAAAGATTGGTCCTAATGACCCAAAAATACTATAAAAACTATTTTATTTATTACTACTTACTACTTATTATATCCTTATGAAAAATATGCAAATCGATGTCCGAAAGATGCAAAATTACTACGAAAATCATGGAAAATAGGGCTAAAAACTTAATGAAATGCATCATAAAATTGACTTACATCACAATGGTGAGGTGTTAAAGGGTTAGGTGTTGATGTGTTAAAGTTACGATACATGATGATGTGTTACAAGATAAATACAATGTAATATTCCGAAATTTTGGAAAATGACAGACGTGTCATTTTACAAAATTCTGAAATATTATTTTTATTAATTATAGATTTAAGATATATAAAAAAAAGGAATTAAAAGAAAACGGAAATTAAAGGAGTTATAACTCCTTGAGCGTTATTTTCAACAAAATTAAAACTCCCCATGTCTCAAAGGAGTTGTTAGAGTGAGGGGAATTCCAAAAGTTCAAACATCGGTTTCTTTGAGTGCAAATAGAAGAGGCAAAAGAGAGTTCTTTAAAATTCTCACAAATCTTTGGAAGGATTGCAGATTTGAGTAGAGATTCGTGATCCTCGGGAGAAGATCATCGTTTTGAAATCAAACTTTCCAAGTTCTGAAAGGTAATGATTGTTTGCCCTAATATTGGATTCATCAAGATTTGATCATGTTTGGTGGCCTAAAGTTGTTCTATTCGTAATTCTAATTGTATAGAAACCTTGATCACAATTAATTATAGTTTGGTTGTTGATCAATTAGGTTTTGAGTTGATGTTTTAAGAAGTGTTGTTGTTTTTCTTGAAGTTTGTTGTGCTTTTACTTTGGAAATCAAGTAAGAGGATTTTTCATGTTGAAGGGATGAAGCTTTATAATGTTTAGGTTGGGTAGTTTGATTGTCTTTGCTGTTAGAATCCACGCTTTAGATGTTGTTGGGAGTATGTGTTGTTATGGTATGATAAGAACCTGTTTTGTTGTTGTGTCCGATGTTATTTTGCTGTCAAAATTGGTCTTTTTGGGTTCAAAATCATAAAGTGTTGAAAAGGACATTTTTTGGTGAATTCGACCCTTTTGGGTCGCGCCAAAGTGCTTCAGCGCGCTCCAAGGGGAAACAGTGAACAAGCAGAAAGATTAGAGAGCCCATGTGCACCAAAAGGATTGGGAATTTATGGAGCTTGGAGAGGGATATTGTCTTGTTGTTGAAAGTTATTGTTCAATGGAACATTACGCACTATTAGGTTTTAGAAAAGTAATTGTATTGTCATTGATTGTAAAAATGTATTACAATGGGTATTTATAGGCACAGTGTATTTGCCTTAGGTAAAATAAATAATACAAATAAATAAAATATTCTACACTATTTGTCTTCGGTGATAATATTCTCGACACGCCCCCGCAATCCCGTGGGAAGTGGCTGAACACGGAGATTGGTCTTCATAGTGTGAAAGAGAGGATGCCCCAGAGGCAGCGTAAGGATGTCCAAAAGTTGCTCCTTAGAGTTGATAAAGGCTATGGTAAGTAGACGAGACGCAACGAGCTCACGAACATGATGGAAATCGATCTCAATATGCTTAGTACGAGCATGAAACACCGGATTGTGAGCGAGGTATGTTGCGCCAATATTGTCGCACCACAGAGTCGGCGGAGAGGACAAGGGAACTTTCATTTCCCGCAATATACTGCACAACCATTGGATCTCAGCAGCAGTATTCGACAATGTTTTGTACTCAGCCTCAGTACTACTTTTGGAGACAGTCAAGTGTTGTTTGGTGCGCCAACTGATGAGGTTAGATCCCAAGAAGACACAGTAAGCCCCGACTGAGCGACGGTTATCGGAGTCGGCCGCTCGATCAGTCGAATAAGACTCGAATAGTAATCGGAGACCGGCGGGAGAAGAACAACCCTCGGAGATAGTGTGTTTAAGATATCACAGATCGCTTAATCGCCGTCCAAATGAGCATCGATCGGCTCATGCATGTATTTACTAACCTTATGAACAGCAAAGGCTATGTCGGGCGAGTAAAACCGAGGTATTGGAGGCCCCCAACGACGGAGCGGTAGAGTGCAGGATCGGAGCATGGAGGACCATCATCATGAATTAGGCGAGTAGATGCACTCATGGGTGATTGACAAGGCTTAGCCTTATCCATAGAGGCACGCTGGAGAAGCTGTAGGATATATTTCCTTTGACTGAGGAAGATGCCATCATCTGAGGGAAGAACCTCTATACCAAGGAAGTAGGACAGCGTACATGATCTTTCACTGGAAACTGTGTAGCCAAAAACCGAATAACCTGCCCAATAAGTGGAGTGGAAGAACCAGTAATAATGATATCGTCGACATAAATAAGTATGTAGATACGAGCACCATGCCGAGAGAAAATGTAGAGGGAGGGGTCGGCTTTTGAGCCAGTGAAGCCAAATTGAGTGAGAGCATCAGTAAACCGGGAAAACCAAGTGCGGGGAGCCTGTCGAAGACCATACAGACTGCGCTTCAAGTGGCAAACGTAATCCGGAAAATCAGGATGAACAAATCCCTGGGGTTGTTGCATGTAAACAGGTTCGGAGAGGTGGCCATGTAAGAATGCATTCTGTATATAAACCTGTCGAAGCGACCAACCCTGCGACATGGCAAGAGACAGAAACAGGCGAATTGTTACCGGTTTCACAACTGGGCTAAAGGTCTCATGGTAATCAATGCCCTCGGCCTGATGAAATCCCTTGGCCATTAACGCGCCTTATGGCGCTCCAAACGCCCGTATGCAAGTTGTTTGGTGCGGTAAACCCACTTGTTACCAACAATGTTCATATGGGACTGGCGAGGTACAAGGTCCCACGTTTGATTTTTCAATAACGCATCAATCTCCTCCTGCATCGCATGGCGCCAAATTTGATGTTTAGAGGCAAGAGTGTAAGAGGTATGATCTGAAGCGGAAGTGGTAGCGAGTAGGGCTCGGGCGATGGGGTAGCGAATGTAGTCTGGCATTTGTTTCGGTTTTAGCGTGTTGGTTTGGGTTCGGGTAATCATACGAGGCGGATTAGTTGGAGGTGGAGATAAGCCGACGGTTATGCCAGGAGAGGGTGGTTCTGGCGGAGAGTTGGAAGAGGCCCCGGGTGAGGGGCTGTTTAGTGGAGTGGTTGAGTGCGAAGGCGTGCAAGGGGGGTAGGTTGGTGAATAGGTGTAGACGTGGAAGGGACGAGGATGGGAAAAGGAACTGTAGTGGAGGGAGGAGTAGTGGAAGTAGGAGAGGGAGCATATGGAAAGAGAATTTCATCGAAAACCACGTGACGAGCAATATAGATGTGGCCCGTGGCAAGATCATGACATTTGTAGCCATAATGGGAGGGAGAGTAACCCAAGAAAACACAGGTGACGGATCGATAGTCGGTTTTGTGGTGGTTATAAGGACGTAAATAGGGCCAGCATGCACAGCCAAAAACACGGAGGAAAGAGTAGTCGGGAGAACGGTGGTAAACCATTTCGTAAGGAGTTTTGTAGTTGAGAGTTTTGGTGGGAAGGCGATTTATGAGGTAAGTGGCAGTGATGAAGGCATCCTCCCAGTATGGAAGGGGAAAATTGGCCTGGGCAAGTAGGGAGAGGCGAATTTCGACAATTTGGCGATGCCGGCGTTCAATAGCACCGACCTGGTCATGGGTGTGTGGACACGAGCGACGATGTTGGATGCCTAGTGTAGTAAGGAGTTGAGAGAGGCGACGATATTCACCTCCCCAATCGGATTGTAAGGCTTTTAGTTTAGTGGAGAATTGTCGTTCAATTAAATTTAGGAAAGCGGGAAAAATTGTTTCAACGTCAGATTTAAGTTTGATCGGAAAAAGCCAAATATATTTGGTAAAATCATCCAAAAAGCTAACATAGTAACGAGACCCGTAGGTCGAAGTTTCATGACAAGGACCCCAAACATACTATAAATCAAATCTAACGGTGCATGAGAAGTAAAATCAAAACATAAAGAGTTTGACGATGGCTCTTGGCCACCGACAAGGCACAAACACTAGGAGGTGCCTTATTGGAAACATGAAAAGGAAGACGCTTCAAAACTTGTTGGAGCACTCGGGAGGAGCAATGCCCAAGGCAGCGACGATGCACGTGGTGGAGGAGGAGCATAGATTGGCGGAGAGGCGTGTGGTGGAGGACGGCTTGGTGAGGAGTGAAGTAGTAGAGCCCATATTTGACTACACCTCTAAGAAGGATGTTGCCCGAGTAGTCCTTCACAACAAAAAAGGTGTCATGAAACTCGAAGAAAACAGAATTATCAGAGGTAAATTTGTGGACGGAAAGGAGATTTTTAGCGAGGGAAGGGGATACAAGTATATTAGATAAGTGGTAGGTGCGGGAGGGGGAAATAAACGAAGAAGAACCAGAGTGAGAGATTGGTAAACCTGTACCGTCTCCTATGTGTATTTGATCAGTGCCGCCATACGGTTCAGAAGTGAGATTGAGGTTGCGAAAATCATTTGTGAGATGATGCGTTGCTCCAGGATCAGGAATCCATGCAGAAGGAGTGACAGGATGTTGCTCTGGATGGGGGTACGCAGCATAAGCCTGTGGTGGTCGAGGTGCAGGAGGCCGTGGGTTGGAGCCACGGGACTCCTCATAACGCCAATAGCAAACTTGAGCTGTGTGACCTGTTTTAGCACATATCTGACACTTTGGTAATGGATCATTCGGGTTGGAGGGAGAGGGTTGTGATGGACGAGGTTGGCCTCGGCCACGACCACCACGCCCCCCCTGTTGTTCCCGTTACCATTATCTCGGTTGCGGTTGTTAGACGAATAATTTGCAGAACCATTTCCATAATTATTTGAACCAGTACCATAATTGTTGGAAAAGGAATTATTACCATAAGAAGAATTACCAGCATAGTTCGCAGCGATGGAGCCGGATGGTGGGAGCGGCGTTGGGGAAGCAGGGACAGCAACTGGCCGGTAGTTGTTAATTCGCCGGCAGTGAGAAGCTGGGAGTATAATTCATCAAGAGAGAGTCGGTGAACAGAGAGCATGGTGACAAGGGACTCGAACTCAGTCCTAAACCAAATGGAGAGATACGCAATAATGTCTTCATTGGAGAGGGGATGGCCGGCGAGAGAGTTGATCGGCGATATTTTTAATCTTGAAGAAGTATTCAGAGGCGGTGTTGTCGCCTTTGCGTGTTGATGCCAGGGAGGTGCGGAGTTGGACCATTTTTGAGCGGCTCTGAGACGCAAAGGAGGTGGAGAGGGCCGACCAAATTTCCGATGATCTTGTGACCGTATAAACTTGCAATAAAACGTCATCAGTGAGAGAAGAGGTAATCGTAGATAGTATAAGATTGTCGTTTCGAGTCCAAGTTGTGAAGTCTGGATTCACAGAGGTGGTTGCAGCGGCACATTCGCCGGTGGTGATGGTTGGCGGCGGCGGTGGTATGGTTCCATCCACATAGCCGAAAACTCCCTGTCCTCGCAGGTATGGGACGATTTGTGCTCTCCAAAGATTGTAGTTTTGACATGTGAGTTGTGTAATAGGGATAGCAGAAGAAGGGGTGAAGGAGGGGTATTGTGCAGCGGCGGCGGCGGTGGTTTCTTCGACCACTTCAGACATGGCGGCGGCGGCTGTGCTGTGGTTTGCGGATGCAAGGTTTTTTTTTTTGTTGATTAGAGAGTCTCTGATACCATATTAGGTTTTAGAAAAATAATTGTATTGTCATTGATTGTAAAAATGTATTACAATGGGTATTTATAGGCACGGTGTATTTGCCTTAGGTAAAATAAATAATACAAATAAATAAAATATTCTACACTATTTGTCTTCGGTGATAATATTCTCGACACGCACAATAATCCCTTCTCTAGGTAAAGGTTCCATCCATGGGGGAGGTAAGTTAACTTGAACTTGACCTTGATTATATTCTTGGTCTTGACTTGCACTTGTTTTCCCAAACGGATTGGCATTGTCTTCTCGATTCAAACCCCTACCATATTCACGGTCTTCATTTCCCTTAGCCATACTAGAACTTTCAGAACTAGAACTTTCACTTTCCAATTCTTGATTTACTTCTTCAACTAGAATTCCCTTTTTTCGCAAAGCGTTTCGGTGTCTAGCCAAAGCCTCAATCTCGGGAATGTATCGAAGTAATAGTTCCTTAAAGCTTCGGGTCATGCACTACAAGAACAAACAACAAGAAAACAGTAAAATAAAAACAACCTAAGCCTAAGTCTTCCAATGACTTAACAGATAGTGTATTGCTCCTTCGAACAAATTCTATTCGCCTTTATCTATGTGGGATAAGAGTAGTTGAATCATTTCACCTACACGTTACCTCCTATCTCATTCACCCATATCGAAATAAAGTGGGTGAAAAATTTATCATTATCTGCTCAATACGTATTTTTCGATGATATCATATGCTCTCAAAAACACATCGAAGACTATTCGAAATTAATGTTAGAATGGACTCGTTACCACTTAAATACAAACCATTAGCAGTTTTTTGACTAACAATTTCCCAACAAGATATACAACGTACCCATAAGAACATTGACAAACTGTAAAACCCAAATTCATTATATTAAATTCAAATATCCAATAAGTTCACAAACCGAACTTTGAATAGCTATGAGAAATAAAGCAAAACATACCAAATTAAAATTGACGAAATCACATATTGATCGAAAAACCAATACATCCTTGACCGCAGAAGCAAATTACAACATCAGTTGAGATACCAAATTGATCAAAACCTTACCTTATTTTATTTCTTAAATACCATGAAAACTTTACCATTATAACTTAAAGAAAATGCTACGATCACAACAATTATGCTACAAATATTAAGACAATCAACTTTTACATTATTGAGAACAACGTATGGCTCATTGCTTGATATGAGTATTATCGTAATCAATATTGTAAAGATGTATTGCGTTAATTTTTCAGACACACATGTTGTGACAGTAACACTACTCGTACTCGTACTGAAAACCGAAATATTGATGCTATAATATAATAACCACAACAAAAAGGCCACAACACACTTTTAAACCATTTATCATAGTCGGACACATATTATAATTGGTCAAACATCATGATCAATGGTGGAAATAGTGTTGTAGTCATATATTGTGGTATTTTATTTTGAAACTAGCATAACTCATTCGAAAATCAAGATAAATGATTTGGGAAATGCAATCGCACAATGAGTTATGTCACAATAATCGACACGACACATGTTCTATATAGTTTCTAACCTTTTGATACTTATAATCAATGGAAAATTAGGGATAAGGACACAATCCTAATATTTTTAAGAATAGAGACAACTACATATTTTTTATAGGGAGAAGACAACTGCATAATTTTATAGCGAAGAAGGACAAACAGGTGAATCCCTAAAATCAAATAATCTCGCCAATGAATCCCAAATCGGTGAATTTTGACAATGAATTTAAATGATGAATCCTTAAAATTAGTGAATTTCGATTTATGAATTTTGAAAATTAGTGAATTTCGACGATTGAATTTCGGCGTTAATTTAAAATTGAATTTTGAACAGTGAATTTCGATAATGAATAAATAGTTTTGTCTTTATGCAAAAGTTTCAAAAGATCGCCTTCTACTCAATTGATGAAATATTTTTGTCGCCTCTCTCATTCCCTATAATCAATAGGGTGAAAATATATCATATCGATTATTGTGACGCAACTAATGTGGTCATAGAACTAATATTCAATAGTCTTGGCGTATTGGAATATCATCCTCATCCTCATCCACATCGTCTGGCCCTGGGGACTCAATCTGAAAGCATGATCCACGGCCAGTGTAAACACTCTTGACGCATTCGCATTCAATGTCTGGGCAATCATCATTGTTTCTGCAATTGAAATCGTCCGAAATGTTTTCACATAAAATTTTGGTGCTGCCTTGCTGCATTGCTTTTGCTGCTGGTTCGGTGCAAGCTGTAAGTTTAAGAAATTAAACTGGTCGGTCATATACGCCGAACGGAAAAAACTGGAAGAAAAAAAAAAAAAAAAAAAAAAAAAAAAAAAAAAACATTAAATCGGTAAAATTATAGGTCTACGTCTTTTGATGTGCATAAAATGGAGGGGATTTTCTGTTTTATTGGTTTCAAAGTAAAATGTCATATTGCAAATTAGGAAAAGGATTATTAAGATATACGTTGAGACATTATAATGGACTTTATAATGTAACTTAGGTTAATTATTTTAATTCGGCAACGCAGGGACGACGAGCTTAAATAATTATCAAATCCATTATGACTATCATACGGAGGTCTAAGTTCGGTGGTGTTATGTTTTTTTTCTTTCATTAGAGATGTACGACGCAGATGGTTTTATGTAACGAAATGATATAGATGGATCTTTTACATCAAATTGTTTGTTGTAACTACAATGCAATTGTAGAAGGAATGCAGATCGAACACTCATGCGCGCGCACACACACCAAAAAGAGAAAAAAAACTAAATAGAGTCTACATCATCTACCACACATTTTATATTTGTAAGGAAATTTACAAAAATAATAAGTGTACGTTTTTTCACATTACGAAAAAAAAAATCTTAACACACAACATTAATTCGGTTTCCACTTCTACCTTTCTGTGCTCATTGATTAATTATGACCAAATTTCATACAGAATATTGAAAGTTTTTCTAACTCAATTTTAGTCTGAAAAGTCCGGTATTGATCGAGCATTTAAAACTTTTGAAATTCCGACTCAAATTGAGTTAGAAAATTCATCGTTTTCCAACTCGAATCGAAAAGATGATCCAAAATCAAAACACTCACAACCATGTTGAAGGTATATATACTACGTAGGCTTTTGAAAAGTAAATCTATCATTATTATTCAAATTTTGAACGAACCTGCAGCAATGATAAGAATGAGGAGAAAGTAAACCATCTTTGAAGCCATCGTCGATCTCCTCTTAATTAAATGATATATTTAAGTTAATGTATGCTATGAAATGCAAATGCTTGTGAGTTTAACAACTTGATTTGAGAACAATTTATAGCGGTGAAAAAGTTTCTTCAAGATTATTTTAATGAAAAGAAAGGGTCGTTCTTCCCATATGAATGTTTCTTTTGTTAAATGCAGCACACTAAATCTATCATTGAAACCCCAGTATATATATATATATATATATATATATATATATATATATCAACTTTTAAACCTTGCTGCGGTGCTCTATGTAAATTCAATGTGGTGCCGTTAAACACCCTTGTTTTAATGAACATAATTAAATTGGGCATAAAAGATACGGTGCTTAGGGAATGTTTTCTTTTAGGTTTACCTTGCTGTGCTACATGGCTAGGGAGAAGTGGTCTAAAGTGAAAGAGTAGTGATACATCCACTACTTCTTCTATCACAACATCTTACACAACTCAATCAACACCACATATTTTGTTGGGACCCATCACAATAAATAATTAATCATTTTAATCAATGGATACCAAGCTGTAGTGGTTTGTACACTACACATTTGTGTAGTGAACATATCATTTTCCAAATTGAAATTCTCATAATCTTGAGTCAAAGGTATTAAATTCTTAGCCAACGCATAACCACTCCATAATTTCTCAGAATCTTTAGTCAAATACTCCCCCATCCCACAATATAGTGACTTTTGAAATTTACACACTGTTTAAGAAAATTAATAAATATGTTGTTTTATAAAATTTCAAGGTAAAATATTATATTGTTTTTTTCTTTTGGACTGACTTATACTATTACATTGTTTAATGTGAAAATAAAAATAATGCATTTAATATTGAATTGGGATGTGAGAAGACATTATATAATGGGACAAAACTAAAATGCTAAAAAACCCTATATTACGGGACAGAGGGAGTATATGAAATTCTTAGCCGGTAAAATCTATTTGAGGAGCAATGATATGTGGCATCATCTTGACCACAAACCATAAATCATGGTCCGTAGTTAGGATGATGTCAAATATCACTCTTCAAAAGGAATTAGTAAACAAGAACTACCCAATAAATTTTTTTGGCACTGTCACCTTCTAAATTTACAACACCAAAACTATAATGCCAACACCATTCAAGTGTTCTTTATTTTTCTCTAACGTATGAAGTTTTCTATTTACCTTGCACAAAAACATTAATTGCATCAAGGTATCAATAATGACCGATTTATATGGATATAATGTAACGTAATAGAATTGAATAAAAGATATGTGATATAACAGTCAGTTAATTATTGTGTTTTGACATGGACAAATTTATCTAATACGTGACACGATGAATGATTGGTGCTGGTGAAAGAGGAGTGAGGCAACATGGTGAAACGGGTTGGGGTATGTGTAGTTGAGGGGTGCGAGAGTAGGTGTGGGATGAGGTGAGTGTGAGGTGGGGTGATCTTGAGGTATTAAGGTTGGTAGGGATGGTGGGGGTGGTGAATATAGGTAAAACGGAATGGGTGATCAAGTAAGGATATAACGGTTAGAATAAGTTGAGATAGGGTGGGGTGGTTGGCATGAGTAAGATGAGGTTGGGTGGGAAGGGACGATCGAAGGTGAGGCGGTTAGAAAGAGTAGGGGTTAGATGGGGGGTGATGGATTATAGTGGTAATGGTGGGTGGGGTGGTAGGGTAGTATGAGAATGGGCAAAGTGATTGGTATGGGTGGGGGTAGGATTAGATGAGGTGTGAGGGCAAGGTGGGTAGGGTGAGGATAAGATAGAGGTAAGGGTGAAATAGGGTGGGTGAGGGTAAGAATGAAATGGCCTCTGTGGAGGTGACGGTAGGTGAGAGTATTGGTGGGAGTGGGTGGAAGTAAGGGAAGGACAAGGTAAGGTGAGTGGGTAGGAATGAAGGTATGGTGGGTGGGAGAGACGGTATGGGTGGGTAGAGATGGGATGGGTATGGTATGGTATGGTAGGGTAGGGTGAGGATGAGACTAAGGGTGGGATCGATGTGAAGTTGTGTAAATGCAGGGATGAGATGGGGGTTATGGTGAGGGTGCAAGTGGGGAACAAATGTAGGATAGGGTGAGGGTGATATTATATATGTCATAATATATGTAAACATGATAACGTAATACTTGCATTTCTTTTCGTTTCTTTTGTATTTTATTTTTAGCATTTGTTCAATAAAATAAATTGTTCTCCCAAAAAAAAAAAATGTGGGAAATTAGCAGATACAACAGAATGAAATGGTTTTTCATTTTTTATTTAACTACATTGTTTGGATTACATCGTAATATAATGTGATGCAATCAAATTTCGTTAGCCCTATTTTCATTTCCTTAGAAATTTAATGGAATGTGATGTAATGAAAATTTACAAAACTTATCTCATTATCCTCACCGCCGCCGCCGCCATAACTCCATAATACCACCCACCCATCCCACCCTAACATTCCCACCCCATCCTCATCCATCTCTACCTACACTATTCCTACCGTCCACATCTACATCCACCCATTTTGAACACGGTTTTCATCTCACATATCCAGGTTATGAACGTGCATATCTAAATACCATCTCAAACTTTAAGACATCTACGTCCACCCATTTTGAACACGGTTTTCATTTCGCATATCCAGGTTATGAACGTGCATATCTAAATACCAACTTTAAGCGTCTCTTAAGTACCTCATGTGTCTCTGTTAGATACATATCAAATAGGACACGTTAACAAACATAAATATGTACAATATAGCCCCCCTCCCCTTTCCCCTGCCTCCCCTTCCTTTCCCCTCTGTATGCATATCACCACTATGGTGCATTACCACTTACCAAGATATATAAATTGATCAGACAATCACTAGCTGAATACCAATGGTATATATCACCCTTTTATTCTTCCTATTTTTGCCCAAAACACAACCTTACATGGAACAAGGGCAAGGGATGTGGGGTTAGGGATAGGTGGAGTGGGATGTGGGAGGGTGGTGGTGGTAGATATAACATGGAATAAGGGCGAGGGTAGGGGGGTGAGGGGTGAGGGGTGAGGGGTGGATGAATACATTCAAAGACAATGCAGCACTTTCCTACTTATATATTCATCTCAAATTTCAATCATTCTGTCAATCAGATTCAAGCTCCACTCATCTACTCAACAAACCAAATCTATAAAATAAAATAAAAAAAGGGATCAAGAAAGTTTATTCCAAAGCAACAATTCATTGCAGTAAACTATGAACTAGTCAACATTGAAGTAATGCATTCAAGAGTATGAAAAAAAACTTACCAACATGAAGTTCTCAATATTTTCCACAACAATGATAGTTAGCATGTGGAGTAAAAACACTACTAGAGTTAAAAGAAACATCAAAACACGAATTACTCAACGGCCACGAGCAAGATATGCAAATGAAATCGCAGCAAAAAGGGATGTTACAGAGGAAACCATTGTCAACAAATTCTTGTTCCTATGTGCTTCTGCCATAGAATTCTCCAACTTTGCAAGTTGCTTTCTCATGTCGTTTGCTTCGTTCTTCTTAGTCTTAAACGCGTTCTTGATTGCTTCCATTTCCACCACATACAGCTCAATTTCACCTTTCATCTGTTCATCAAGAAGATAACTCCCATTTGAGACATCGTTTTCATCTTTCGATTGAGCGAATACAGCAGTACTCTTCAATGCATTCAGAACCATTTGGGATTTAGAATCTGCTAGCTCAGATTTCCCTCTCATGGCAGACAATTAAGCTCGTGCATCAGTGATTTCCTTGTTACGGGTTGCTATATCCTTCTTCAGCTCACTGAAATGCCTATCCAACTCTTCCTTTTCGATACTTATCTCACTATTTTCTGCCTTTATTTTCTTGATCATTTCGAGATTGATCTCAATATTCTTCTCCATATCCACAATCCTCTGCTGCAAGCTTAAAGCATTCTGTTTTTCCTCATCCAACGCCTTTCTTGCTTCATTCTTCTCCATTGTTACTCTCTCAAAACCATCTTTATAATAGTCAAGCTCGGACACCAAGTTCTTGATCTTCTCCTGTTGATCTGAACAAGACTTCTCGAAACCAGAGACAACATTCCTAAGTCCCACAACTTGCTTTTCCAATTCTTTGATTTCGTTTTCCTTCTCAACGTTATCTACTCCAATCTTATCATTTTCATCAGCCATTTCCTTCATTCTCAGTTTATACTCATCTATTTTCCCTAGAGCTTCATTCAAATCCTTGTCAACTAAGCCCTTTTCGTCAATCAAGCTCTGAATTCTCACCTCCATTTCATTCTTCACTTTCACCAATTCATCCAAATGTCTCTGCATCTCAATTCCTTTCTCTACACCCTCAGAACACTTGTACTCCAACTCAGCTACGTAAACGCGTAATTTCTCCTCTTCAGCTTGTAAACTTGATACTTTTACATTAAGCCCAGTAACAGCATTCTCTAATTCATTCCTTTTCAGATATTCTACATCCTTCTCTTGCTTAATCTCGTCTTTTTCAATACGAATCCTCTCAATCTCGCTCTTTATTTCGTTAATCTCTGTATTATACTCGACCAAACTCTTCTCTAACAAGCTCTTATCCCTCAAAATCTCATCAATCTTTCTCCCCATTTGTTCTTTCTCTTCCATTGCAGAACCATATTCAGATTTCAATTTCTCAAGGTCCCCTGAAACAAGTTTCTCCCTCTTTTCTGCTTCAGTCAATCTCTCTTTCATGGCATTCAATTCTAATATTCGGGCTTCGATTTCAGCTTTCGCCATCCGTTCATTTTCATCCTTTTCTCCTACAACCTCTACCAGTTTCCTTTCTAAGCCCTCCAATTTGCCCTCAATTTCAAATTTCTCCTTCTTAAACCCATTCCTCTCACTCTCAATCACTTCCCCAATCTGACCAGCGAAAACAACCACCACCGTCCTCTCCAATTCCAGCTCCACTGTCCGCTCATCCAACTGAGTCAACTCGGCTCGCAACATATCCATCTCCGATTTAGACCGAACAACCTCAGCTTCCAGTGACCCATTAGACTGCTTTAACGAGCTCACCTGCTGCCGCAACTCAATAGTCTGCTTAACCAGAATATCATTCAGATCTTTCAAGCTCTGTAGCTTCTCCATGGAAGCATCATCCATTGCCATTCCTATTTCCACCTCTTGTTCTTGCTTCTTGGTTTGATTTCCATGGGTAGCAATTTCGACATCTTGTTCATGCTTCTTGGTTTGGTTTCCATGGGTAGCCACCTTTTCTTGGCCATGATTTCTCCTTGAAATGATTACAACAAAACAAAAAATGAGTGGATAATGGAGAATATGCAGATGAAAGGCCAACGGTTTTTCTAGGGTTTAAATGAACAACTCTGTGAACTAGAAAAAGATAATGAATCTGCGGACTGAAAATAGGGAAATTAATGACCGAGTCTAGGTCAAGCAACGGGTTAGGCGTGAAAAAAAAAAAAAAAAAAAAATTGCAAAAATAAAGAAAAATAAATTCAAAAATAATGCATAGAGGACTGGCGTTTGAAATTTGAATTCAAATTCCCAAGAACTTTTTCTTCAGGGATATTTATGGAATATAAAGCGGCTGCACGTTATTCCAAATAAGAATTTACTACATCTAGGCCTGTAAGTGAGCTTTAAAATTCGATTCGATTCGACGTGTTCGGTTTGAAAAAGTTCGGTTCGGGGCTCGGCTCGTATCATAAACGTAGAATAGGGCCTTGAAATTGGTATTCAGACAAACGAGCCGAATATGTTAAATTCAGTAGTGTTCTGAGGTATTTTTGATTACGTATTATGTTATATTTTGAAATAAATTTTGAACATTTTAGATATGTTATGTTATATTTTGGGGACATGAATGTATTATTTTGGTTTTGGACGTGTATTTTTGAACTAGAATTATTTATTGGGTATTTTTGAATTTTCGGACCGAACATGTTCGAACTATTCAAACTGTTCGGTTTCGAATAGTACCGAATATTTTTCTGTTTTTTAAGTTCGAGCCAAATCGAATCCTCGATATTTTAGGCTCGAAAATTTGAGCGAATCGAGCCATGTATTCGAACATGTTCGAGCCGAGCCGAACTACTCCAGGGTTCGGCTCGTTTACAGGCCTAACTACATCTAGTGTTGATAAACTTCGTAAAGAGTCTTTAAAACTTCTTCATTTGTTTCCATTTGATTTGGACGTATTGAAGTCTTGATGATGAAAATACTTAAGGTTCAAATCAACAAGATAACGTTTTGTTTTGAAAGTGAACAAGAAGATAGACAAGCTGGTGTCTAAGATGAAAGTGGAGTTGGTTCTGGCAAGTTTCGATGACGAAACTTTTTTAAGAGGGAAGAATGTAACATCCCGACTTTTCAGAAAAGGGCAAAAAAGTCTTTTAACAAAAATCCAAATTTTTGGTTTTATTTAATTAAAGGATTTTTCAGAATCGTTTGAAGATTCAGAATCAGCGGGAAGAGAGGATCGTTTTGATATCAAGGTTTCAGAGGTTCGTAAAGGTATGGTTTTGGATCTAAAAATCTAGGATCTTGAAGATTAGATCTTGTTTTGGTGTTCTAGTTGATCAATTCGTAGTTTAGATTGTTTAGAAACCTTTGATCACAATTAATTTAGGTTTAATTGTTGATCAATTAGGTTTGAGTTGGAGTGCTAAGAGTGCTGCAGATTTCTCAAAGGTTTGGCTTTGGTTTTGCTTGCTAATAAGGTAAGAGGCTCTTCCTAGTGTTTAATTAAAGTTTTATGGTGTTAAGATTATGTTTTGGGTATGATTTGTGGTTAGAAATCATGCTAGTTGTTGTTGTTGTTGTTTTATTACGAGTTGTTGTAGCATGTTTATAACATGTTTTGATGCTATTTGGATGTATATTTAGATGTTAAACTTGGTTGGTTTTGATCGGAGATCGATAAAGTGCAGAAAACTGCATGTAGTACAGTTTTGGTCCAGTTTTGGCGCCCCCCAAACCTGAACAGAGAGTTTAGTGAAGTCTCTGAAGTAGTTTTGGCGTGCCCCAAAGGTGTTGACGCCCTCCCAACACTGTTTAAATGTTGTTTTGAGTGTTTTAAGCTACGAGATGAGTTCTAATTGTTATCTCTTGAACTAATAACACTAAATTAACATGAACAAGCCTGGATTAAGCTTCTGATGCGTTTAGTTCCGGCACCGAATGTACTCTTCAAGGTTGTTGAAGTTCGGGACCGACGGAAGGGTATGAATGGCTTGTGCTTTGACGAATTAGATTTCATCAATATCTGTGTATGTGCTAGGGGTTGTCCGTGTCTAGGGGTCTAAGTAAAAGAGTAGTATGAGAGGGAGATTATTTGAAAATACTTAGGTGGCTAGTTAACAACATAATAACAAACATACTTGTGTAGTAAAAAGATTAAACATCAATCCATTCTTGGTAAGTGACGGACCTTTTCTATGCTATCAATCCTTACCGGCAGTGTACCGGGTCAAATTGTAGTGATAGTACGGTGAGTCAGGTGTCGATCCTCAAGGAAAACTTGGTAATTCACCGTGTGATTAAACACCGAGAAACTATTATTATCTCAATCTAAGTCGCAATTTTTATCATCCAACCAAACTCTAAACTAATAAAAGCATAAAACTAAAACAGATATATATAAGTACATAAATATATATATATATATAGCAAAACATATATATATATATATATATATATATATATATATATATATATATATATATATATATATATATATATATATATATATAAGTATATATAGTACCAAAACAATATCTAGGGGAGGAGATAGATATTATAATTAGAGATTAGCCAAGAATATGTTATTGAATTCTTATATCTTTTAGTGGAAATTAGATAAGATAGATCTTCCTTTTCCAAGGTCCAATCAATTATACTGAAACGGTATACTCTAAGCTAGGCAATTTCTCCTCACACGAGCGTGTATGAAATTGTCATATGTCTTGTCCTCTGTCCAATGTCATCCTCAAGCATGGGTCACTCCCGTTTTGTCATACGGCCAATTTTAAGAAATGTCAATTAAACAGGCGAATTTAACGTGATAATCTCTCGAGTATAAATTTCAATAAGAGTTTGTTTCTCCCGAAACAAATCTACCCCCGGTTTAGGAAATCGGATTCCGTTGTCACGTTTTCACTCGGCCAATTTTACCCTCCGGTCTCTCTATTAACGAGTTCATAAACTAACTACGAGGCGTCAATTCATAATTAGATTATGAATTCTTTCAAATCAATTAGCTACTTCAATTCAAATATAGAAAGAGATTCATTATAACCGATTTTAATCAATTTTAACATAGTCGTTATCCATTTCCCTAAAAAGATAAAACTAATCCAATTTCATATCTTGGCTAGATATTAAGTTAGCCTACTATCATTATAGTTAATATATAGATACTAATAACAACATAAATACATTAGAAAAGTTACCAGATTACAATCGAAGCTTCAGAGTTGTATCCTCCGGAAATAGCAACTCCTTTACATCAATGAGCCTTGATACATCTTCTAAGTATTATAACGATACTTTATACTACAGCATTATTCCGGCAGAGTGCCGTTTACAGCTTTTATTTAAGTAAAAACAACAAAAGAGACTATAGATAGATATAGAAGAGAGATATATGCATTGGTACCCTTCAAAATGGTTGCAATTGAGGGGTATTTATAGAGTGTACCACAAGGCGGGCGCGTGCGGACACCAACAACCGCGCGTGCCGGTCAAATAAATAGTATATATTCCTTGTCGTAGAGATTTGTGGGCCCAATGTCGAGATTTTTCGCAAGATCCGCCTTCTCCGCGCGCGTGCGGACATACAACATATCCGATGTTCAGTAAAAACCTATCTCGAGTGTAGACCTCAGTTGACATGATTTGATATTCGTTGGAAAGCTCTTTTGAAGGCCTACAACTTTCATCAAGGACTTTTTCTCTGAAAATGCCTCTAAGTTAGATCAAATGTCCGTTGAAGATGAGTTCTGGTAGAAACATTAAGGATGAGTTGATCTGTTCAAAGTTGTTAAATTTTGGCATAATCTTTTATCCCACAAAACTCATGATTTATACTTCAAAGTATGTCATATTTTGGGATCTCAAAACATCCGATCCTCGCAATAAAATCAACGAAACACCAAACGTAAATCGACAAAAACCATCATTTTTATCGTTTTTATAACTTATGCATCTAATTATAACTAACTATGATTTTTATAAGTTTTTAATGCATTTATATGAAATTATACTAAAATATCATAAATATAATAATAAAAAGTCTTATAATATGATCATATATTTTTCATACATCACAACTCCCCACTTAGCTTTTGATCGTCCTCGAGCAAAATAAGCGATAATATAATTCATCTAGATTAAATTCCTAACTTAGTAACGTATCTCATCAACATTATAATTATATTAATTTCATCTATCTAAGATATTAAGAAGATAAAAATGTATATAACGTAATAAACTAGTTATAAAATATTATTTAAATGAAATTTTCATGAATTACTTTATAAGTATAAATAAAATATTTAGAACAACTTTTTAATCTCCACTGTATGATTTATCGGAGTCAATGACTAAGTCAAGTAGTTGGCAAATTGGCTTGTAACGTTCAGGCTCAGGGTAGTTGGCTAATCGAAAAGGATAACAAAGGAAAATCAAAAGAGATAGAAGCAAGTCGCATGCGTCTTACACCTTCATCTTCTGATCCAAAATTTCTCAATCAAGAACACTCACGACAATCGCTTTCAATTTTCAACTTTAATAACTTCCAAAATATGGTTTTCTCTTTTTTTTTTTTTTTTTTAATAATAACAACATAAATAAGAACTTAAGAACATAGGCATTGCTTTATCAAGATTGATCGGAGTACTACTCTTTCGATCGAAAATCACGAATCCGGTTTCCTTAAACTCGTGATAATTCTTGATAGTTTTGATTCGACTTTTTCTTTCTCATCAGATTTATAGCATATACCTTCATTCCCAAAGAATAGGACATTTCGTGATAATACCCTAAATTTGACTATTATCATCAGGCAGCTTTATCTGATATTTTATTTTTGGGTTTGTCGATCAAAAACAGAAAAGATACCTATAATACTCTGTTCTTATTTTTTTATTTTTATTATTATTTTATTTTTTATTTTTTATTTTATTTTTTTTGAGAATAACCATTTTTGATAACAAACTGCCTTCCGAATAACATTCATTTCAATCTCAAAGATATACCAAATTTCGATGTTGTCACCGCTATCCATAAATACATACTAAACTTGCGGGATTTTCAAAGAAATGTAGACCATTATTAAGTTAGGTTAGTAATTTCTAGTTAATAATAATGGCTATTTCGAGTGAGGTCTTGATCACTTCTGAAAGTGAGGTGGGGACAAAATTGGAAATTATGTTGGGGTAGGCTTATTTGGCTCTGTTTATCAAAGTTATGCCAAAAATCTCATCATCCCTAATCCGATTCCAATTTCATACTTGTCTTGAAAAGAAAATTATTCTAAAATTTCATTATAATTATAAGTAACTTTTGTCTAATTTCATAAAAACATATTTCATAATATTTATCAAGATATATATACTTAAAATCTTATTAAAAATCTAAAATAGACATAATTAATATAAGAATAATATATCAAGATTACTTTACTTAATTAAAAATTTATTCTATCCAAATATATCATTTTTATCAAATAATTATATATTATTGCTTATTAAACTAAGTGTGTAAGTATTTGATGTATTAAATTCAGTTTATTTACTAACCAATCTCTACTCCCCACTTATGAATTGGCATCGTCTCGATGGCTAATGAGTAGTAAAAATTTGGTTTAGAAAATAAAATGAATTTTATCATGGTTAGATTATTTTAGGTGTCAAATAGACGAGCGTTTATATAATATAAAAGAAAAACATTTTAAAACATAAATTAAAAACATGGAAATATATAACAATACAAATTAAAACTATTAGGAACATTAAACTAGAAAACCATAAATTAAGTTAAACTAATTTAAACTAAGTTATTTTAATTTATTGTGACTTATACTAACGTACCATATTACTTTTATGATTTTTATTCCTTCCTGACTACCAACACAGTTATCTAATTTTCACCACTTGACGATCCTCCCGGAATATCGACTGGTAAAAGCCCAACATGAGGAATGCGAGCTGGAAAATATTCATCTGTCGCTCTTTCCGGAACCCTGGCCAAACGAACACATAACCTAGAAATCAACCATCCAAATGGTAAAGGATGATAATTCGGTCTTCTCCCGAACGCAAAAACTTACAAAATTGATTTACGAATCAAGACTTCCAATCTATAACGACTCAGGTAGTAATTGTTTTTAGATCATTCCCCCGAGAGTGCATCAAACGTTTAACGTATACAATAAATATAAAAGATACTAAGTCAAACCAAAAAGTAGATAGTTATACAATAGAGACAAAATCACTCGTCCTCATCATAGTTAAGATCAATGTCACCAGTAGGGTCGTACTGAGATGACGATGATCCAAATGTAGATAGTATCGAAGTATAATCAGCTCCTTGCGACTGCGTCGTATGAATACCATAACTGAACTGCTGTGGATCCGATACAGAAGTTCGAAATGATGTCTCAGTCCTCATCGTCGACATAGAAACTGATCCATGTAGACCAAATGAACCAAATCCTGCTGTCACATCTGCTACAGAAGTTACTCCTCCCATGCCCATGGATGTCCCTGGTGTACCTGTAAACATACCACCATCATCTATGGATGACGGCGTATAGTCCTGAAATATAACAGTGGTGGAATCGGCGAATCCAATCGGCATAGTATATGGGTCAGGTGACTATAGGGGTGTCTAGCGAAAATCTCAAAGCAAATCTAGGATCAAACTCACTCATAGCATCTCGATATCCCCTTTGACCAACTCGAATGTCCTCACCCAATGTCTATTCTTCTCACAAGCTAAAGCTATATTAGCATCGCCTAGCCTGAGCTTGAACTAAATCTTTGAAACATAGCCTCAACTTGGCTCTCTTTGTGGTCGATGTGGATCTGTCTGGCGGTCTAGGTACTGAGTGTGAAAAGGAGGTGGAGGTGGCGGTTGTTGTTGCCGACGATTAGGATTATTGTAATCTATTACTCCAGTGGTAAGGCTCTCTCGACTTAAGACCAATGGGAGGAATGTAGGAGACACAGCTTCTATCCGAGGTTAAGGCAGGGACTTCTCGCAAGCTCACATAAGGCGAGAAATGAGACTAGGAGAACGGAGAGACGCCCCCTCGATAACGAGTGCTTGCAAACTCACATGCCTTAGAAAGATCAATTTCCCAGTTTATAGGAATATCATTAACCATGGCCCAAGCAATAACCACTTCCTCTCGACCAAATGCACAAACATGTGTGGAAGGACATACATTATGGCCTAAGAACTGCTTTTATTGCCTTATGTCCCTAATACAATTCCCATAAGCAAACCTATTTTCTATCCATTCAGCAGTGGGGTCAAAGGCTTGTCGGGCTTCATAAGCTTTGGTTTGTAGAGCCATAGGATGTTCTAAACCCCAAACATTATGATAATCCTCCTCTTCGTGTATTTCATTAAGCCATAGAATACATTAATCATAGCAGGTAAAAAGTAACATTAACACTTCTTAGAGGGATATAGGTCATCTCTCAACCGTATCGAAGATCATAAGTAGATATCTTGAATAAAACTCGATACCATAAAGCGTTAATCTTATCTTTCCTATCCATAGCTACATCCAACCATCCTCTATCCTTGAAAATTTCTTTCACTTCTTTCCCAATCTTCGAAAAATCAATCCCTCGTTCTAACCAAACCTTACTTTTACTAAAGTACTCATCATGTGCCCGCTTAGCTTCTGCACTAGCGGTTTTTTCAAAGGTTAAAGTTTTCTCCCTTTTGGTTAAAGGCCTAGTTTGAACTACCGGTACTACGATTGGTACTTGATCTTTTCCTCTTAGGATTGCTTCGAGATGATGAGGCCATCTACGATAGTGGTATGACAATACAACAACACAAACAAACAACACCAACAACAAGAACCAACAATTACTTAGGCTATAAAATCAAAATAAATTCAGAAAATTTAACTAAAATTTGAAATATTTGAAATATATATTTATATATATATCTATATTACCTTAATATGCTAGAAAGAAAAGCTAGGTCGCCGGAATTAATGGTGGGTCGCCGGAATGAGAGAAAAGAGAGCTTTGAACTTGCCAAGCTTCAACTTTTTCCAATGTTGATCTTCTTAGACGTTTTAGATGAAGAGAAGATGATGGATTGTTGAATTTGTGATGAAAAAGTGATGAAATTTGATATATTTTTGGGCGAAAATGGGAGGAGTCGGGTGCTCTTCTAAAATTTTGAGGAATGGGAAATGAAGAAAGGCGCATTTTTAGGTCTAAGTGTGTCCACACCGGCGCGCGTGCGGTAGTGTACAGCGTGCGCGGCTACATGGCCCCAAAAATCGGAAATTTTATCATTTTTGTGTAATGAGCTCTAATTATACTACATAAAAATCATTTGATGTTAATCAAATGATTTATGTTATATAATCTAAGTTCAATACTATTTTTCTATATAAAACTTGATAAAATACATAAAAACTAATATAATATTGAAATCACATATTTTTGATATAATATACCTATTTAAAATCACAAAAATAGGTTTATTATAAATTTTTTATAAAAATATAATTTTTTTATTTTATTTTTTAGAATTAATACAACTTTAAAAACAATTAAAAGACTAAAAGCACACACTAAAATTTTTAGGATTTTTTGCTAACTCCCTCAATCTTAGATCCTCAAGATTGTTATCATAACGATCCCTTAACCTTTCTCCTAGGAGTGATGCGTTTGAATTATCTCTTTGTATTCCCTCGGGATTTTCGGATAACCACATAATCGTTCCCTTCTTAATAACATTCAAACACTCATCCTGGGATATGGTTGTATTTCTTCCACATTGTCCATCATGTTCACTTTTTCCACAGATTCTACATCTCATTAGAAACCTTGCTCTTCTTTTTATTGCACTCCTTGAATTTCCATTACAAAGTTCTCTTTCTCTCGACTTGATTAGCAATTCTTTATTTAATTTAGAAACTAAGGCTTCTATCTTAAACGCGACATCCTTATTCGGACCTAATCTTAAAAGTAAAATAAAAACTCTTATTCTATCTATGAAAGGCATCCATTCTTTTACGCCTATCTGGTAAAAGACGAAACTACTTTAAAATGCATATTAAAAGGTGAAATTAGAAAGATAGTACCTGTAATCGGCTGAGTTTAAAATTCCTGCTTCCTTAATTCGTTGGAGGCCGGGTCGATAAGTAATAATACTTCTTACGGTTGAGGTATCCTTCGACTTCCACGAACAATTTCACCTGTGTCCATTGGCTATAAAAGTTGTTTTTCCATCGCTTAGTTCAACAACTCCGGACTTATAGATTTTTGTTACGTCATATGGACTGTCCCATCTAGATTTAAGCTTTCCGAAACAACTTCAAACGTGAATTGTATAAAAGTACTCGATCACCTACATGGAACTCACGACTATAGATTCTCTTATCATGAAAAGCTTTCGTGCGTTCTTGTGTAGATTCGAGCATTTTCATAAGAATCGAGTCGAAATTCTTCTAGTTACGTTAATCAAGTAATCTATGATCACCGATGACTTTAGGATCAAAGTTTAGAAATTTAATAGCCCATAAAGCTCGGTGTTCTAATTCAACAGGAGATGACAAGATTTACCAAATACTAATTTGTAAGGAGAACGTACCAATCGGTGTTTTAAAGGTCATTCTATATGCCCATAATGCATCATCAAGTCTTTCTCGCCAGCTTTTACGATTTGAGTCCACTTTGCCTTCTCCACGATTCTTTTAATTTCTCTGTTAGACACTTCTACCTGTCCACTAGTTTGTGGATGATAGGGTGTTCCAAGTTTATGAGTTACACCATATTTCTCAATTATCTTAGTAAATGGTCGGTTACAAAAATGTGAACCTCTATCACTAATGATAGCCCTCGAATGCCATATCGTGTGAATATATTCTTTTTAAGGAACCTTAGCACTACTCGGTATCATTAGTAGGAGAGCTTGAAATTTTCTACCCATTTAGAAACATAATCAACCATTACTAGAATAAATCTTTTCCAAAAGATATAGGGAAAGGTCCCATGAAATCTATGCCCCATACATCAAATAGCTCACATTCTAAAATCGGTTGCATAGGCATTTCATGTTTTTTCGATATATTTCCTATTTTTGACATGATTCACAAGATTTTGCATATTTATATGCATCTCTATATATAGTGTAGGCCAATAGAAACCACATTGTAAAACTTTGAAAGCGCTTTTCCATCCTCCATGATGACCTCCCGCCTCACGATCATGACAAAATGATAATACACTTAAAATTTCACTATCAGAATACATTTCCTAATTATTCCATCTGAGCATCTTCGAAAAGATCCGGTTTATCCCAATAATAAAACTTTAAGTCATAAAAGAACTTCTTTTCTCTTTGCCAAGTCCAATGAGGTGGGATGTACTTACGGGTAATGTAGTTAACAATATCCCCAAACCATGGCGAATCTTCCTTTGATGGTATTCTATTTAATAATCGCATGGTTGAGGGAGTATCTATCTTAAATAGCTTCTCATCCGAAACGAATCCACGAATTTCTTTTCTTTTTCCTTCATCATTATCCATCCTGCTTAGATGATGCGCTACTACATTTTCACTTCTTTTTATCCTTAATTTCAATATCAATTCTGAAGTAACAGAATCCACCTAAGAAGACGGTTTGGCATATTTTTTACTTAAAAGATATTTCAGAGTGAATGGTCTGTAGATTATTACCTTAGAACCAACAATATATGATCGAAACTTATCTAAGGCAAATATAACACCAACAGCTTCTTTCTCGATGAGTTGCATAATTAAATTTAAATTGCGCTTAATGTGTGAGAAGCATAGTAGATAGCTTTGAGAATTTTGTTATACCGTTGACCTAAAACAGCTCTCTCAGCCAACTAAATCACTTGCATCACACATAATTTCAAACGGCAAATCCCAATCTGTGGTGCTACTAATCAGTGCAATGAGTTAATCTCGCTTTTAGGGTCTTAAAGGCTTCCATACATTTATCATCAAAGTTAAAAGGTACTTTTTTTCTAGCAAATGACTCGTGGGCTTTGCTATTTTTGAGAAATCTGCAATAAACCTTCTATAAAATCCTGCATGTCCAAGAAATCCTCTTAACGCTTTCAAATTAATTGGTGGAGGTAATTTTTCAATTACTTCAACTTTAGCTTTATCAACTTCAATTCTACTTCGAGATTCTATGACCTAGTACAATTCCTTCGTATACCATCAAATGACATTTTTCCCGGGCTTAGTACCAAGTTGGTATCTTCACAAATTGTAAAGCAAACGCGTTCTAAGTGTGATAAGCATTTATCAAAAGAATCTCCATAAACACTAAAGTCGTCCATAAAAATTTCTAAGAATTTCTCAACCATATCGAGAAAAATATTGCCATCATACATCGCCGAAATGTAGCAGTGCATTACATAATCCAAACGGCATTCTTTTATAAGCAAAAGTTCCATATGGACGGAGTGAAAGTAGTTTTTCTCTATCTCCTAACTGCAATGAATATCTCAGATAAGAAGCGATAATACTTATGTCCACTCAATCATTCCAACATCTCACACGATGAATGGAAGTGGATGATGATCCTTTTAGTATGATCATTCGGTTTCAAAATCAATACACATTCGATATCCTGTAATTTCCCTTGTCGGAATCCATTCATTTTTATCATTTTCTTTTACCGTGAAACCTCCTTTCTTTGGAACTACTTGAGTTGGACTTACCCATTCACTATCTGATATGGGAAAGATTATTCCAATTTCTAATAGCTTAATGACCTCTTTCTTAATGATTGTTTGCAAATTCGGGTTGAGGCGGCGTTGTGGTGAATACAAGGTTTAGCTCCTTCATTCAAAATAATCTTGTGAACACAAATCTCGTGGCTAATACCTTTGATATCCGCTTATCGTCCATCCAAAAGCTTTCTTATGTTGTCTTAACATTCTTAATAATTGATCCTCTTGTTCATTTGTTAAGGTTGATGAAATGATAATTGGTAACAGATTATCATTTTCAAGAAAAGCATATTTCAAATTCGAAGGAAGTGGTTTCAACTCCAGATTCCTTGGTGGATCTTCTACTGATGGTTTTAAAACTGGTCCTTCCATTTCCAATTTCAAATTTTGATGCCATGGATGTTTAACAAACCCTCCTTTATCTAAATAAAGGATTACTTCTTTCATTTCAGGATCATTTTCATCTTCTTTATAGATAGAAAATGCCAAACATTCTTCTAATTTATTTTCATAATCTTTAAATTTGGCATCCCAAATAGTAGAATATTCATCTATAAAAGAACATGATTCTGGTTCTTTGTATGGATGGTTTATAGCTTTGAAGATATTGAATGAAACTTTATCCTCATTAACTCTCAGTATTAGTTCACCTTTTTGAACATCTATCAAAGTTCTTCCTGTAGCTAGAAATGGTCGACCTAGAATAATTGGCGCCAATATCCTTCTTCCATTTCCATTATTACAAAGTCTCACTCGGGAAGTAAAATTTATCAATTTTAACCAACACGTCCTCGATTATTCCCTTAGGATGTTTAATTGATCTATCTCGCCATCCAAGGGTCATTTCGAGTATTCGTAAGCTCTCCTATTCCTAGTTTCTTATAATCCTCATAAGACATGAGATTGATACTTGCTCCTAGATCACACAATACTTTCTTAAACAGAAATCCTCCAATTTCACATGGAATAGTGAAACTACCAGGATCTTTAAGTTTAGGAGGTAGTCGATGCTGAAGTATTGCAGAACATTCTTCATTAAGGCATATATTCTCATATTCTTCTAATCGTTTTTTGTTAGATAGGATATCTTTAAGAAACTTTCCATAGCGAGGCATGTTGACTAAAGCTTCTATAACAGGATATTGACATGAATATGACGAAAAGTGTCAAGGAAACGAGCATATTTCTTATCGCTTTTATCTTTTAATTTGATCTTTCGTGGATAAGGCAAAGATTCTAAATCTATAACCTTTGGTTCGAAGTTATTTTCTCTTTTCCTTTCCTTGAATCTTTGAGCATTACTTGATCGCCAAGTTTCATTATCTTGAGATTTTTCCTTTAAAACATCCCTCTGTATCAACTTTATCCTTCTCGCCACTTTTAAATCTTCCTGCTTTTCTCCCCGATTTTCTCGACATGTTCCTTAAATAGGGTTCTCGTGTCCTTATCCATAGGATCTTTCGTAATTCTAGGACTTTTACCCATTTTTCACCTTCAATTTCGTGTTCAACATCATTATTCTGCTTTAAGAATTCTTCGATAATTTCTTCCTCTTCATCAAGAAATTCAAGTTCGTCCTTTTCCTTTATGATATTACCATTTAAAGGAATGGTACTAGGCGTTTTTACGCTTCTAGTATCTTCACAATATTTCCTACTTCTTGTAATCACAAAGATTTACCTCTCTCGGGTTTCTTTCAAAGATTACTTGGTAATCCTCCCGGAGGTCTCTTGTTGTTACGTTCTCCTTCTCTCGCTCAAATGATCTTCCATATTCCTTAATGATGCTTCTATAGTTCTCATTCTCGTATCATGTCCACCCATAGACGTTTTCAACATAGTCATATCCTTAGAGACCGAACTTATAGAAGTTATCTTAGTTTCCATATTCTCGAGCTTGAGTAGATACTACACCCATCATATTTTCCATTAATTTATCCCATTTATCAACTCCTTCAAAGTTGGGTTGAACTTTGAGTGACTGGTATAGTTTGAGTAGTATGTTGTGGATAAGATTTAGGTAACGATTGTAGGTTTTGATTTGATGTATTTCCGTGATGAACTTGATTACTATATGGATTCTTATACTGAACTGGATATGGCGGTTGTCCTGGCTTATTAGGGTTTTCTAACCATCTATAAGTTGGGTGCTCTCTTCTAATAGAATTAAAGGAGTTTGAATACGCGTTGTTCAAATTCCTATGCTGTTGTAAAAAACTCACCTCTTCCCTTGAGTATCCTTCTGGTTCTTCTATCCCTAATGACACATTATCATGACTTGAGTAGTCATTTGGTATGATAGTTTCGGTTTTACAGAAGTCCTACTAGCCTGTAGGTTGTCAAACTTCCTACTCAAATTCTCCAAGTGTGCTAGAACTTCCGTATTCGATGTGCATTCTCCTGCAAATGCTACTTTTCTGGTGCTAGAACCGGTTTCCCACATTCTGTTATTTTTGGAAATCTTTTCTATAGCATCGTAAACTATTTGAGCTTCACTCATCATTAATGAACCACCACATGCATGATCTACATCTGCACGTGAATCTTTCCTTAATTTACGGAGAAAAAGTTGGATTTGCATATCTAAGGAATAACCATGATCGGGACAAGATCTTAACAACTATTTAAATCTCTCCCACGCATTCCCAAGCGTTTCTTCAGATCCTTGTCTAAAGTTGGCAATTTCGACCTTCAATTCCAAATTTCTACCCGGAGTAAAATACTGCTTTAAAAACTCGGTTTGAATCTCCTCCCAACTAGTCAAAGAATGATGTGGGAGTGACATAAACCAATCTCGTGCTCTTCCTTTTAAAGAAAAAGGAAACATAGACATCCTTGTTAATTCACGATGAGCACCTTGACTTTTGGTCAGATTGCACAATTCTTCTAAAAGATAGAGATGGTGATGTGGATCCTCATCATCCTCTCCTAGAAATTGGGCTCTTTGCGTCAATTAGACCAAAAGATGAGATTTTATTTCAAAATTATTTGCTCCTTCATTGGGTAAACGAATTGGATTATTAGTCCGGTTTATTCTTAAGGTCCGATCACAAATAGGTCTCGGATTCGTGGGTTATTATTACGATTGTTCGGTTCCGATTTTGATTATTTCTATTACGGTTATTTGGTATTGGTAGATCCTGATTAAGATTTTGGCCATGCCCTTGAGCATGATCTAGCCTTTGTTCAGTGTTTCATCACTGCTTTTGACCATTTTCGTATTTTGATTTGATGATGATTCTCCGTCGATTTCCCGACTAGTATGACCTTGTTTTCTTTCTCGCTCTTAATCGCCTTTCGTAAGTATCTATGTCAGCTTATAAGGAGTAAGTGGGGCCTTACTCTTTCTCGGTCATCAACTAACGAAAACCGAAAATAGTTGAAATCGATAAAGTAAAGATTGGTAACTTACTTATAAGGTAAGTACCAACGAAAAAGAAAATAGAAATGGGGTAAGAAGAGTGTTGACTTATCCTCGAGACTTTTGAGTTAATATAAGTAGAAATCATTCGAACACAATGAATTAGCGTCGTTCCCCGGCAACGGCGCCAAAATAGCTGACGGACCTTTTCTATGCTATCAATCCTTACCGGCAGTGTACCGGGTCAAATTGTAGTGATAGTACGGTGAGTCAGGTGTCGATCCTCAGGGAAAACTTGGTAATTCACCGTGTGATTAAACACCGAGAAACTATTATTATCTCAATCTAAGTCGTAATTTTTATCATCCAACCAAACTCTAAACTAATAAAAGCATAAAACTAAAACAGATATATATAAGTATATAAATATATATATATATATATATATATAATACATATATATATATATATATATATATATATATATATATATATATATATATATATATATATATATATATATATATAGATATAAGTATATATATAGGTACCAAAACAATATCTAGGGAGGAGATAGATATTATAATTAGAGACTAGCCAAGAATATGTTATTGAATTCTTATATCTTTTAGTGGAAATTAGATAAGATAGATCTTCCTTTTCCAAGGTCCAATCAATTATACTGAAACGGTATACTCCTAAGCTAGGCAATTTCTCCTCACACGAGCGTATGAAATTGTCATATGTCTTGTCCTCTGTCCAATGTCATCCTCAAGCATGGGTCACTCCCGCTTTGTCATACGGCCAATTTTAAGAAATGTCAATTAAACAGCGAATTTAACGTGATAATCTCTCGAGTATAAATTTTAATAAGAGTTTGTTTCTCCCGAAACAAATCTACCCCGGTTTAGAAATCGGATTCCGTTGTCACGCTTTCACTCGCCAATTTTACCCTCCGGTCTCTCTATTAACGAGTTCATAAACTAACTACGAGGCGTCAATTCATAATTAGATTATGAATTCTTTCAAATCAATTAGCTACTTCAATTCAAATATAGAAAGAGATTCATTATAACCGATTTTAATCAATTTTAACATAGTAATTATCCATTTCCCTAAAAAGATAAAACTAATCCAATTTCATATCTTGGCTAGATATTAAGTTAGCCTACTATCATTATAGTTAATATATAGATACTAATAACAACATAAATACATTAGAAAAGTTACAGATTACAATCGAAGCTTGAGTTGTATCCTCCGAAATAGCAACTCCTTTACATCAATGAGCCTTGATACATCTTCTAAGTATTATAACGATACTTTATACTACAGCATTATTCGGCAGAGAGTGCCGTTTACATGCTTTTATTTAAGTAAAAACAACAAAAGAGACTATAGATAGATATAGAAGAGAGATATATGCATTGGTACCCTTCAAAATGGTTGCAATTGAGGGGTATTTATAGAGTGTACCACAAGGCCGGCGCGTGCCGGACACCAACCGCGCGTGCGGGTCAAATAGTATATATTCCTTGTCGAGATTTGTGGGCCCAATGTCGAGATTTTTCGCGCAAGATCCGGCCTTCTCCCGGCGCGTCGCGGACATACAACATATCGATGTTCAGAAAAACCTATCTCGAGCTGTAGACCTCAGATTGACATGATTTGATATTCGTTGGAAAGCTCTTTTGAAGGCCTACAACTTTCATCAAGGACTCTTTCTCTGAAAATGCCTCTAAGTTAGATCAAATGTCCGTTGAAGATGAGTTACGGTAGAAACATTAAAGACAGTTGATCTGTTCAAAGTTGTTAAATTTTGGCATAATCTTTTATCCCACAAAAACTCATGATTTATACTTCAAAGTATGTCATATTTTGGGATCTCGGTAAACATCTGATCCTGCAATAAAATCAACGAAACACCAAACGTAAATCTGACAAAAAACCATCATTTTTATCGTTTTTATAACTTATGCATCTAATTATAACTAACTATGATTTTTATAAGTTTTTAATGCATTTATATGAAATTATACTAAAATATCATAAATATAATAATAAAAAGTCTTATAATATGATCATATATTTTTCATACATCAGTAAGGCACTTGGCTATATCGCGATGTGTGGGCGGTTAGATAAAGTGAATAACTCTGCTAGCCTATAAACGGCTAAATGGTAGGAGGACTTCGCCGAACGTGTACACTATCGGGTCTTAACCCATGGCTATCAGTGTGATCCACTGATAGGTTGCAAACGATACCTCGTGGTGGGTAGCACCATGCGTTGTGCCCTTGAATGCTGATGTAACAAAGATAAGCTAAGCTAGAAACCAATAGTCACAACATGTTGATGAGCATGAAGTGAACCCTAAAGTTTGAGTCGGTCTTATAAAGATAACTTAATAATAATACGAACCTTTCGTTCTAAGACTTAATTATACATTAGCTTCTTCCTCTTTCTAAGTACTTTGTACTTACCTCAATTGCATATGTTGTTTTGTGTGCTTTTGGGGTGAGAAGATGAACAGGTTAGCCTTGAGCTCCTTGAGGAGTTCTATGGTGATTTGATGACGTTGATGCCATGATGATGTTTTTACTTTCTTTACTTTTCTATTAAATGTTGTACTAGATTATGCTGTACTTTTATTTCAAGTTTGTTAGACAAGTGTTGTATCTTTCTTTTGGAACATCGTACGTTGTAAGATTTAAATCGCTGTTGTAAGTTTTTTCCTTTCTACCCCTAGTCGGTTTGTATTCTATTCTTAGAGATATTTATGATTTTACCCGAGCCTTTTAGGCTTCCGTTGCTTTAATTTTGATACGACGACGTAGAGGCTGGCGTATAATATTAGATTTATTTAATGTTATACGCGTCGAACGTTCTCTTCCGGATAAGGGCTCGGTATCCGGGAACGGGGCGTTACAGTTGGTATCAGAGAGTAGCGTTCCTTGCTTTTCTAGGCTTCCTTTCTTAGGGTAAGATCTCTTTAGACCACTTAGAACCGTTCTGATCCTTCCTTGATCTTCCAGAATGGCAGGAACCCGTAGAAGTTTCTTTGCTAACCTATGCTTATGTTCTTAAGATAAGGTATCTTAGACCTTTTAGAACCTTTATGATATCTCTTGTTCTTGGTGGTAAATTTTAAAAGTAAGGCTAAAGTCCTTAAACCATGGTTAGGTTTCACTGAGCCTAGTGAAGAGTCCTCTTAGGCAACGATTAGGTTGAGTTCTAAGCTCGCATCTTTTATGTGATGCCCTCAAGTTTGCTCCTTCTAGGATCCTTAATAGAATCCATATCTTCTTTTTTGAGATTTTAGACTTTTCTCTCATTGCTCTTTCTCATGGAGGATTTAAAGTTTTCTTATTGCGACATTTTAATCATTTCTTTTATTTTATAATTTGGTGTTATGCAAAACGAGTAAACGATTTTGTTCACGTTTCTATATGTCTTTTAATATAATTTCTGCTGTTCCAAAAAAAAAAAAGAAGAAAAATTTCTGTAAATTTTCAGCCACTTAGAAAGTTGTCTTATCTACAATTTCTCTCTTTACATCCACTCAGCTTTCAATATGGATTGTTCATAAATTTATTAACAAGGAGGAGTACTCTGTTTAGAAAATTCTGCAGCGGTACTCTTATTTATAAATCTGTTTTGAATTAGTTAAACGCCCCCAAATGACTTGAATTTTTGTTATGTTGTAGAAAACTTTCCGCTCTGAAATTTTTGTTTTGGATTCAACTACAAATTTTCTCTGGTTTGAGTACAATCTGCAACACAACGCAGATTATAAATTTCTGGAATTTTTGACAGCTTGCAGACGAAAACAACTATTTTAACCAATCTATACTTTTTCCAAAATTTTGATTTTTGAGCAGCATATGTAAAACTTATATACCTACAACTTTTCTTTATACATCATGTTCAAAATCCGTCTGGTTAGTGTTGTGCATGTCAGTCATTTCATGGTTGATGTATGTACCTAAACTTTTAAAACCATTTAAGTACATGTTCATGAAAGGCTAGACAACATTCTTTCACCTTAGAAGTTTAGGTGTGGGGTTATAGGTGTTGGGAAGGCTTTGTACCATAAGACTTTTAACTTAGTTGTTATCCAAATTAAGAAGTTTAGTAGGTAGGAATTTAGTGTTGTAGATTTAATACCCTTCTGTGACGAGAAACAATTACGTTGTAAATTTCCAATCCTACGTTTTCTATGACAATATTCTTTTATAATCATTTGGTTTCATACTTGGTTACCTCAAATTTCAAATGTTTCCCTATTTATACTATTTGTAACCCATGTCGTAGCTAAACCACCCATTTGAATTTTTTTTTGAAACTCGGTAAAAGTTCTCGTGTTGCGATGTTTGTTTTTCAAGTGTGTACATTCTTTGATGTGTCTTATATTTTTTTTATATTTATTTTATTGGTATGAAGATGCTTTCATAGTGTCAAATACTTGGTTTAAGGAAACAAGTTTCTCATCCTTCGAACTATTTGAATTGGCAACTGCATATCCTTCCATTGTATCATGTTTAGCTAATTCGGGACAATACATTTTTTTTTTGCTTCTTAGTGCTTACCTTCAATACACCCCGGCCCTACAAGATGTTTTAGTGCGGAAAGCATTTATTTAAAGACTCAACTTTTTTGTTAGGATTTTATACCATTTTGGATAACCGGTTGAAAAATCAAATTTTCTCAAAAACACCCGTTTTTCATTACATATCTTTTTGCCGTCTGGTAAGAATATGTGAACAACCATTTCTTACCCAAGTGTCATTTAATAGTTCCAGATTATTTTAGAAAATACGACGTGTATATATATATATATATATATATATATATATATATATATTCAAAAGTCCTGTCGACATCTTCTCATATAACAAAGGTCGATTCACTGCCTTTACCAAGCTCAACGACAAGTTGTGTCGGACTACTACATACTTTGGGTAAAGGGCTTGCCGGACTGTGTCCTTTCACTTCCTCCGGCGATTTTCCCACACAGCTAGAAATTTTTGCATTTGTCCGGCGTCTCCTTATAATAAATAGCAATGGCTTTCTCAAACTATTTATTCAGCGATGGTGTCAATGAAGAAGAGGTAGAGCTTCGCAAGAACGATATTGAATCGGTTGCCAATTGACGATGCTAAATAATACACCACCGGAATAACTGGCCACGTGTAATCTAAGGGTGAGCTGTAAAGGAGTCAAATGGCTGTATTTTTTAGGAAAGGTAATGTTTTTAGAGTGTTTATGGCTGAGTCCAAGAGTGAATCTTGGATTGCCTACGTATCTCTGTCTCAAGTCCAGGAATCAAGCCTTACGTAGTTCCTGGAGCTATGTATTTATAGGCACATGTCCTTCTTCTCGCCTTTAAATTTAGGCGGTTTGGTACATTGGCGAAATACCCTTAAATGGGCCTTGCCTCCTTACCCAAGAAACCTGTTAGAAGTGGGCCCATGGCCCTGGACAGAACTCCATGGTATCGTCTTGATGCACACCGATGTGGATGTCCGATATCGGACACTTGTGGAACCTCCCCTGAACCATGGCCTTCACTGGCGTATCCCAAATCGACTCGATGTGGATCACCAACATGATGAGCGTTATTTTTCACCAAACAAATTTATAATACTCAAGACAACGGTGACTAAACAAGCTCTCTAACCGGCAGTGGACCGGGTCGATTGCTAGTATAGCTACAGGAGTCCGAGGTCGAACCCACAGAGAAGATGTGCTTGTAAGTACCAAAGTGAACTTATTGCTTAGTCTAGTCAAACAAGTTGTTGGAATGTTTGTACACTTCAATTAAACTAAAGTAAATTAAACTAACAAGTCTAAAGGGTGAAAGGGACATAGCCGAACCATGATCAATGTGACTAATCTCAACCCTAAGGTAGACAAAACCGAGAGTGTGCATTATACTAAACGAACTCTTGCATTCAATTTCACGGGTGCGAACTCCTAAACCCGGTGCTAGCGCCTCGAACAACTCTCTTCTAACACCTTATGCCATGTTAAGGTCTGAACAACTCTCTCCTAACAAGTCATGTTTTGCACTCGAGCCGCTTAAACGTATAAACGAGTAACCTCACGATGAGCTCGGTTTAACAACTAAACCGAGACTACACCGCGATCCTAGAACCCTTTTCCACACCCTCTCTCTCTGAACAACTCTCAAGAGTGGTGTGTGTGATGTTTGACCTAGGTGATCAATCTAGCCCAAATCCGTTATAACAAGTTCTAAGACGTGAAACGAGCAAGATACAACAATAAAAAGCACTACCCACTCCCAATTTCATCACCCAATGGGTGATTTCACCACATATCACATGATTCGACTATGGGGAGGAATTAGCTACACATTATACTAGTTGAAATGCAATGAAAGTAGTAAATAAGAGACATAACAAGTAAAAGAGAGAAGAAATTTACCATTAAAGTGCAGAAATTCGAGTTTGGAGAAGAAGAGCACAAAAGTTGAATACAAAAGATCGAATTTTTCCCAATGAAATGTTATAGACCGAAGCTAAGAGTTAGAGAATCAAAGAGAGGATTGAAAGAGCTTTCTAACGGTATATTACACTAATTCTAACTCCTAAAAACGAAGAAAATCGCCCAAAATTACCCTAAAACAACTCCATTCGCGTCTCCTCTCTTCTCTGTGAAATTTGCAGCTTTTTATAGCAGGAAATGAGCCAAACGCACGTTTGGAAGGTTCCTAAACGTGCGTTTCAGCCTCTAACACTCTGTACAGCAGAAAAAACAGTCCAAACGCACGTTTAAAGCTCCAAACGTGCGTTTCGCATGATGAATTTTTTCTGCTGCAGTAAAACCTTCATAACTTCTTCATCCGAGCTCCGATTTGGGTGATTCAAGATGCGTTGGAAAGTTCTTTCAATTATCTACAACTTCCATGAAGAAGTCATGACCAGAAAATGCCTCCATCATGGGGCAAAATGATTCTGAATCAGAACAGTCACTCGGGCACCAACTCTTTCTCTTCCTTTTCCTATTCTTTCTTCTTTCTTGGCTCATTCTTGCACCTTAATCACACTTATCATCATAAATCTTCGCCTTCCGGGTTCTCGAGACACCAATACCCTACATCATCACAACAACAAAAAACAACCAAAACATTCCGGAGGGTAAAAGTGCTCGGAATAGGGTCAATATCAATAAAAGGAGGTAGTAAACCATCAAAGTGACGGATTTACTCCCCGTGCTATAAACTCACGATATTACCCCTAAAACGGTCTAAATTACCAAGAAACATGCTAAAAGTGTGGTAAACGGGGGTAGAAAATGCACCGGAATCACGTAAAGTTGACTCCCATCACAACACAGACTTTTCCACATGCCAGCTGGGCCAATCATAAAATTCCACATGGAGGAGTAAATCCTCGTATCATCATAAGCCCTCCAGATCGGAGGGAAGCTCATCTCGAATGCTGAGGTCGGATCTGAAAATTTGAATAACCTTTCCAACACGTGGTGTTCTTTAGGCGGGAAAACAGCTGTCACTCTTAATTGGTATAGGCGGTTACAGGATGACGTCACACTGTCGGCATTAATTGGTGTAGGAAACGAAGCGTCCCTTAATGGGCCACGTGGAGATTTGGCCCTTGATTCTCGCGCTGTATAAGCTATAACTGCCACCATATCGCCCTTTCAAATCACTTTGAAGATTTTGTTTATTTATAAGGAGCCCAAGATCTTGAAGCCTCCCGTTTGCCATTTTTTGCTTTTGTTCTATCGGAAAAACCCGCAGTAAGCCCTAATTCCTTCAAATTCTTTTCTGCTTTTATTTCTTGCATCTTTTGTTAAGTCCATGTCTAGTAGCGAGAGCGACTCACAAAACAGGAAGAAACTGTCGTGGTAGTAAGAAGAATCTCACCGAGGAAACATTTCTCGGCCCCATTGTCTCCGGTGAGAGGGCTGCTGGTGAAGAAGAAAGAGAAGGAGGAGGAGAAGAGGAATCGTCTTCTCGACCCGTAGCCAAGCGTCAAACGAGAATGAAGGGCCAAGGGCCATATGGTTGCATGTCCAATCTCACCCAAGAAAAAGCCAAGGTCATTTGCCTTCGATATGGCATTCCCTACTCTTCTGAACATATCAAAGTATCGCACGGGCAGTATCAGTTCGCCTGTGACCCTCCCCCTTTGTTCTGCGCCATTTACGAAGCGCAATTAAAGGAGGGACTTCGGTTTCCTTTCGACCCGTGCCTAATCGCCGTCCTTCAACACTACAAGATCTGTGTCACCCAGCTCGCTCCTAACGGGGTCCGGAGCGTAATGGGTTTTGTGCTGGCGTGTCGAATCGCCAAGGTCGAGTTCTCGGTTCGACTTTTCCGTCAATACTACGCCTTATCGAGCTTGCAGGACGCGGGGTGGTACACATTTCAGAAGCGTCCTTTGACATCGGAATTTGTGAGAAAGGTGACCTCGTCTCAAGGCGACTGGAAGCCTAATTTTTTCTTTATCCGGCACGGGCTAATTGACATCGACATTCACACCTGGTACAACAGGCCGCAGAAATGGCATGACCGACTCGACTCGGACATCCCCAATGGGTGTGGGGCCCTCGAGATGGTTCATCCTGACATTGCCACTCGAAACCTGCATTCACTGTATCCCTATGCCGATATCGAGACGGCCGGTCCAGGCGCCTATCTCGAACTTGATGAGGATGTTCGTCTTTTATGTAGGACCTTTATGCATTCTGTCGAGCTGTAACACTTTATTCATTTTGTACTTTATCTATATTCATTTTATATCGATTGTATCCTGACGTCGATCCCTTTCTTTTCTCAGTGGAACACTTCTCGAAGATGGATGCCCTGGGCAAGATGCCCGACCCAAAGAAAACCGATCCTAAGAAGATTCAGGAGCTGGTAGGGATCAGGTCGAAGAATCCGGCTCCGGCTTCGGGATCTGGCAACGTGGTCTCCGGAGGGCAGAGGACCCCGGCTCGAGCCCCACACCTGCATCGACGCCGACATTTTGAGGATCAACCGGATGAAGCTCGCGGCGACAGCAGGCGGACGGAGGCGCACTCTGCGTCTCGAGGAAACGGAAAAACGATCATGTGAAGCATGGAGTTGGAAAGGAGCCCCGACATCTCCCTCCTCAGGGCTCAGGAGGGGTTGAAGCCCTCCCTGCCATGAGCCTGGCCGAGATGGAGGCCATGACTCCTGAGGAGTTGAACGAATACCATCTGAAAATTATACGAGCTGTAAGTCTTCGCCCTTTTCATTCGACCACTGCAACTTAACTATGCCCTGCCAATTTTGGGCCTCGGACTAGTTTCGGATTAACTTTGCCGTTTCTGTAGGCTCGGTTAACCACTAAGGTGGCCATTAGCAAGATCGAGTCTCCCTCCGCTGTCATGGAGGAACAGAAAGAGACGATAGCCAAGCTCACCGCCGACATCGAAAAACAGAAAGCCAAAATTGACAAGCTTGATGATCGGCGTATTAAGCTCGAGTCTGAGTTGGCTAACTCTCGAGATGAGCTATCCAAGGCACGCAAAGACGTAGCTGTTAGAGATTCCGAGCTGGCCAAAATGAGGTCGGAGTTAGCGAAGATGAAGTCGGAGCTGGACGGGACTAAGACCGAATTGGCCGGGGCCATCAAAGCTCGTGTCGAGCTTCAATCTCTCCTCGATGGTTTGATGAGTCGTGCGGAGACAGCCAAGCTGGACTTCCTATCCTCAAAAGAGCTCGAGAATGATCTGACACTGTTGATGACTCAGGGGATGAAGGGGGGATTCACCATGGCCCTTGATCAAGTGAAAGAAATTGATCCGACCTTTGATGTATCCGCCGTGGCGAAGCCTTATCTGTACGACCCCGAGGCTGTTCCTCGTTACGGACGATACCTCAGTGAACTCCAGGCTGGCGTCCCTTTGTATGAAAAATACGTGACCTCTGCCTCGGAGGGCGATGGAACGGGAGATGTCGAGTCGGAGGAGCAAGCCGACCCTAATGCTTCGACCTCAGATCAGCCTGCCACCTGATGCTATTCTCTGTCTTTTAAAATAACTTGATTCGATTTGGTTGTAACAACTTTTTTGATTTTACTTGTCTGAACTTTCATTTTGTCCATTCGATCTTGTAAACTTTGACACTTTAATTTTGCATTTTGATCTTCAGATTTGAATCTTATGCTTCTAATTGAATGTCTTGGTTTCTTACCGATCGTTCGTTCAGGGTGTAGTCCTTTTGAACTTAATTCCCTCGAAAACGTTGCCTTGTGTGATGTAGTCCTTCGGACTTAATTCCCCTCTGGCCCCTCGAAGTGTAGTAGGAGTACATGACTCGTAGTACACTTGAGTATGAGTCGACCTAGCATTGTACTGCCTTATGGGCTTGACTTGGCTTTTTGGGTCGGAGCTCGATTCGACTTTCCTGCCTTGTCAGGCTTATACGGATATCGAATTAAGAAGTCCCTACTCAACTGTCGCACATCGGGGTGCTTATGATTTGGTCGAGTTGGGTATCCATCATGGGATTTTCCGACTGCTTAGCATCTTGGCTTACTGGCATGTCGGGAGTGATATAAGCACTGTCAGTGACTTGGTTTTTTATTTTTTATTTTTTATTTTTTATTTTTTATTGTACCTTCATCGTGTCGATTGCCCGCAGTTCGGAAGTGATATAAGCACTGTCAGTGACTTGGCTTTATTCACTATTTTTCTTTAACTTTATCGTGTTGAATTTTGCGTTTTTCTTCTGCTCCCCTTTTCTTTTTACATGAGCTTGTAAATATAGCATAAATTAAAAAGAAAATTGCTTAAATAATGAGGATTGGAACCAAATGTCACATCGAATTATTACAGAAATTGGGAAAGTAAAGTTGCAAATGTTATAAAGTGAAGGCAATTTAAACATAGTATTTTCTCAGGTTCGTGGCATGCCAAGTTCGAGGCACTGTACTGCCATCCGACCTGCCCAATTGATACGACCCTTTAGGATGCATCTTCAGGATTTTATATGGACCTTCCCAATTCGGCTCGAGCTTGCCTATTGGGTCCTGCCTGCTAGCTTCATTCTTTCTCAACACGAGATCCCCTACTTGGAAGTATTTGTGTTTCACTCTCGCATTATAGTACTGTGAGATCTTTCTTTTGTAACTGGCCATCCGATATGCCGCCATTTCTCTCTTCTCCTCGACGTTATCTTTTTCTTCCATCAGACCAGCAGCGTTGGTTTCGACATTATAAGCTAAAACCCGAGGTGACGCTAGCCCGATCTCCGCAGGTATCACTGCTTCGCATCCATAGGCCATGGCAAAAGGAGTCTCTTGAGTAGCTGAATTGGGTGTGGTTCGATACGACCATAGAATGCTGGGCAACTAAGCCACCCAATCTCGACCTTCATCTTCTAATCGCTTCTTCAACCCAAACTTGATCTGTCTGTTCGTTTGTTCGACCTGTCCGTTGGACTGAGGTCGAGCCACGGATGTCGTTCTATGCTCGATCTTGAATTCTCTGAGCCAATCCTGCACTCGGTCATCTAAAAACTGAGTCCCATTATCCGATATCAGATACTTGGGAATCCCAAACCTGCACAAAATATTTTCCCATAGGAATTTTTTGATGGTCTGAGCCCTGATGTCAGTAAGAGCCTTGGCCTCGACCCATTTAGTAAAATAATCAACCGCGACAACGACATATTTGAAATTTCCCGGAGCCCGAGGCAGAGGTCCGACTATATCGACCCCCCATTCGTCAAACGGCCATACCGCCTCGATGGCACTCATTTCTCGTGCTTGCTGGTGGGTCACCACATCATGTACCTGGCAAGCCCTGCAACTCATAACCAATCGATTTGCATCCTTCTGCATAGAGGGCCAAAAATATCCTGCCAGTTTGCATTTTCTGGCTAACATCCGAGCTCCGCAATGATTACCGCAAATTCCTCGGTGTATTTCTTCGAGCAGATACGCCCCTTCATCTTCCGATGCACATCGTAGCCAAGGTGTTACAAACGATTTTCGATAAAGCACATAGTCGAATAGGGCGTACCTCGAGGCTTGTAGCCTGATTTTTCTGGCCTGAGACTTATCAGGTGGGAGAACTCCATCTTTTAAGAATAATGCTATCGGATCCATCCATGTCGATCCTTGAACCACTGGCTGCACGTCGACCTCGTTGTAGCTTCGCTCTGCCAGCATCTCGACCAGAACTTTCCTCTTAGATTTGAAATTTGACGCGAGCTTAGACAAAGCACCGGCTCGTTTGTTTTCACTCCGAGGCACCTGCTCAATACGAATTGTTTTGAATTTCGACATTAGTCCCTGTACAACTTTCAGATAACTTTTCATTGATTCTTCTTTAGCTTCATACTCTCCCCGTACATGATTTACCACAAGCTGAGAGTCGTTGTATACCAAAAGATTCTCGACCCCCAATTTCGATGCCAGTTTCAAGCCTGTGATCATTGCCTCGTACTCTGCTTCATTGTTTGTGGCCTTGAATTCGAATCGGAGTGCATATGGGAACTCTTCCCCTTTCGGACTAATCAGCAATAATCCAGCCACAACTCCTTCTTTACTTGAGGCACCATCGACGTGGATGGTCCATTGTTCCTCCGACGACTGCTTTTCTTGCTCCAATTGAATCGACAGACCCTCGGCTAGGAAGTCTGCCAGGGCCTGACCCTTGATGGCGGTACGGGGTAAGAACTCGATGTCGTACTCCGCTAGCTCGACAACCCACTTGGTCAATCGACCCGATGTCTCGGGCTTTGCCAAGATTTGTTTCAACGGTTGGTCAGTAACCACAGCGATGGGATGTGCTTGGAAGTATGGCTTCAACTTCCTCGACGCGTGAACCAAACTCAACGCTAACTTCTCCGCAGGAGTATACCTGACCTCTGCACCATGTAGGGCTTTGCTGACAAAATAGATCGGGATTTGTCCCTGATCCCCTTCTCGAACTAAAACAGCGCTTACCGCTTCCTCACAGACTGCTAGATAAACTAAGAGCTTCTCTCCATCCCGAGGTGAGGATAGCGTCGGCAAATTAGATAAATATTCTTTCAAATCGTCAAACGCCTTCTGACACTCCCCATCCCATCGAACGGACTAGCCTTTTTCAGAATCTTGAAGAAAGGTAAGGCTCTCGCCTGTTTGATATCGACAAAAAAACGGTTGAGAGCCGCCATCCGACCTGTCAACCTTTGCACCTCTTTGACATTCCGAGGTGTGGGCATGCTTTTAAGGGCCTCGATTTTATCTCGGGTTAGCTCGATCCCATCTCTCGATGTCATGTATCCCAGAAACTTCCCTGATCGGACTCCAAATGTGCATTTCTTTGGGTTGAGCTTCATTTTTGCTGCCCGCAACACCTCGAAAACTTCCTTGAGGTCAACAAGAAACTGTCCCATGGACTTGCTCTTGATCAATAAATCATCAACATAAACCTCCATATTCCGACCTATCTGTCTCTCAAAGATTTTATTGACGGCCTCTCGATAAGTGGCCCCTGCATTTTTCAAACCAAACGGCATCGTTCGGCGAAGCAAAAGGTACCAAATTCGGTGATAAACGCGTTTTCTCCGAGTCCCGAGGGTCCATAAAGATTTGATAGTATCCCTCATGCGCGTCGAAAACCAAAACTTCAAGCCCAATGTCGAATCGACCAACCGATCAATTTTTGGAAGCGGATATGAGTCTTTGGGGCATGCTTTATTGAGATCTGTAAAATCGACGCACATCCGCCAGCTTTGATCCGGCTTCTTGACTAACATGGGATTGGCTAACCAATCTGGGTATAATACCTCCTTCACGATCCCAGCAATCAACAACTTGTCAACTTCTTGTCTTACCGCTTTCTTTCTTTCAGGGAGCAAGGTTCCTTTTCTTTTGCCGTACCGGTTTCCTTTTTGGGTCGACGTTGAGTCGATGCACTGCCACGTTTGCCGATAAACCCGGCATGTCATCTGCCTTCCAAGCAAAAACGTCTCGATATTCTACTAGGAGGTCGACCAGGGCTTTCCTATCGGGGTGTGGCATCCACTTCCCGATCTGGACCCCTTGGTCCTCTTCCTTCCAAACACAAACTTCTTCTGTCGGATCGACGGATACCCAGCTTCGATCCTCTTCTTCTTCTGGTATCAATTCCTCAATCAGAACTTGTCCGACTCGTTTCCCTTTAACCGTGACCAAACTGCAGTTCCTTGCCACCTCGACATCCCCTTTCACCTCGTGGGCCCCATACCAAGTGGGAAATTTCATACTGTTGTGAAATGTCGAGATGATGGCTCTGAGATCGTAAAGAGCAGGCCGGCCCAATATGGCGTTATAGCCCGATGGTGCCTTGACTACAACATATGTCATCTCCATCGTTCGGCCTTTCTCTCCGTCTCCAACAGTAGTCAGCAAATTGATCGAACCGACAGGGTGGATGGCCTGCCCTGTGAATCCAAACAGAGGAGGCGATAACGGCATGATGTCTTCATCTTTCAATCTCATAGCTTTGAAGGCCGAGTAGTAAAGGATATTTACGGCGCTTCCACTGTCAACACAAACTCTTTTGATCCGACCCCGGCTTATCACTGCTTCGATTACCAACCCTTCGCTATGACTATGGGAGCTCGAATATCATCCTTGGGCCCATACCCCACTTCCGTTGTGAACCTAAGCTTCTTCAAGTCTCTAGATTTATCTGAAGAAGTCCGACTAGATCGAGGTCTATCTGATTCATGCTCTGCAACAATTGTGTTAACGTCGTATCCAACGCGATTATCTCGATGAGGGTCTCGGTTCTGATCTTCTCGATGGTCATCCCGGTGATTGTCTCGGTAAGCCGGCTCGGATGACCTGTCTCGACGGCTTCGATTGTCACGACGCGGGGAACGGTCTTTCTTTCCATTATAAGATTTCCTCTTATACTCGACGCCCTTGGGCTCGTCCTTTCGACTTTGTCAATCACTTCGTCCAATCGACCTCCCGGATCTGAAAGTCAATATCTCTCTTGGATCGAAGCATTCCTCACGTGTCATGCCCGACATCTCTCGTGATAATCACAATATTTATGGGTGTTTTTCTTTTCTCTCGGTCTTTGGACATTGGCTTAGGCGTTCGAGCAATGTTCTTTTGATCATAATAGCCAATACCTCTCCCGAGACCGGTTGAGGGGGATAAAATCTCGTTCTTTTAGATTCCCTTTCTTTCCAAGCCGATCTGAGATCGGAGCTGTCAATCGGTCAAAAACATTGGACTTGCTTTCCTCGTTCCGACCCCTAGGCTGACCCTTGGTCTGGCTTCGGGAGTCGTTTCTCGAATTGAGGCCAAGTGAAAGGGTGTGCAAGCGCACTGCCTCTTCACCTTGGCAGAACTTATGGACTATGTTCACACATTCGTCCATGTCACTCGGCATCTTCTTAGACAACTTGTCATACAACTTCATATTCCGCAAACCTCCAACGAAGGCATTAACCTGCAATGCATCACTAGCATTATGCACTTTCATGGCCTCGAGATTAAAACGCCTCATAAAATCGATAGTGGTTTCTCCTTTCTCCTGCTTGATGTTCATAAGGTGGGTAGCGCTGAGGTGGAACTTCTTGTTCCCGATAAAAGCATCTCTGAACTTCTGTCCCAACTGTAAAAAGCTCGAAATCGACCCGGGCCGTAGCTTATGAAACCACTCCCGGGCTCGACCTGTGAGCAACGTGTCGAAAGCTCGACACTTCATGGCGTCATTGGCGTTTCTCAATCTCATCAAGGATATATATCAATACAGATGGTCCTCTGGGTCGGTAGTTCCGTCATAGGGTTCCATCTTAGGTGGTTTGAACGACTCAGGCATCGTGTATATCTCTATCTCAGGACTAAATGGCGATTCGAGCCATCCCGTGACCTGCTCCTTTCCAACGATGCGATTGAACTCGTTTCGAATGCTGTCTTCGACCTGCTGCTGATGCTTTTCTTGTCCAGGAGGCTTGTGGGCGTTAGTCACACTGATTTCAATCGCACCTTCCTCACATTCCTCCTGAGGGTCGGCAAGCCTCTTCCCCCTAGCATTATCGATTTCTTCATGGCCCGGTGGGTCTAACAAGTGTTCTCCAGGGGGATTACAGATTCCCTTGCCAATAAATGCCGACGCCACCACCTTTTTTAGGGCTTCTTCGTCTAAAGACGCCAAGTGATCGGCCATGTCCTGTAGTTGTGGGGAAGGCCGAGGTGCAGGTGGATCTGCGTGCGCCGCCTGTATCCGTGGGGACTTCTTGAATCGAGATGGAGCTCTGCCGGATCTCAGACCGCTTGCTCTCGATCCGCATGTTCTTGCTGTTCGTTGCTTTCTTCTTTGTTGGTGGTGCCATTGCGATTTCTTTACCCACTCACCGGTAGAAGGCCCTCCTTCTAGCGCCAAAATGACGATGCTAAATAATGCACCACCGGAATAACTGGCCACGTGTAATCTAAGGGCTAGCTGTAAAGGAGTCGAATGGCTGTATTTTTTAGGAAAGATAATGTTTTTAGAGTGTTTATGGCTGAGTCCAAGAGTGAATCTTGGATTGCCTACGTATCCTGTCTCAAGTCCAGGAATCAAGCCTTACGTAGTTCCTGGAGCTATGTATTTATAGGCACATGTCCTTCTTCTGCCCTAAATTTAGGGCGGTTTGGTACATTGGCAGAAATACCCTTAAATGGGCCTTGCCTCCTTACCCAAGAAACCTGTTAGAAGTGGGCCCATGGCCCTGGACAGAACTCCATGGTATCGTCTCGATGCACACCGATGTGGATGTCCGATATCGGACTTGTGGAACCTCCCCTGAACCATGGCCTTCACTGGCGTATCCCAAATCGACTCGATGTGGATCACCAACACAGACTTTTCCACATGCCAGCTGGGCCAATCATAAAATTCCACGTGGAGGAGTAAATCCTCGTATCATCACCAATGAATAAAAGTTCAAACATGAACTTCAATTGCAGGTCATAGAAACTTGAATAAACATTTCACATGCCTTACCATATTTCCCACACATTGGCAGCAGGGTTTACTCTCCAGAACATGGACACCGAATTTGGTTGGATTTTTGTTGCAAAATAAGCTGAATTGGATCACCTTCTAGATGTGCCAAGTTGGACAGCTTTTTATTGCAAAAGTCCATGTCATTTGAATCCTGAGAGATCAATAAGCTTTGTATGTTTGCTGCGAAAAACAGTTCAAAAGGGTAGTGAGGAAAGTTTTTGATTTTATGCCTGAGTGAACGAAAAGCTTATTGTTAGTAAAAAATGTGATTGCAGTAGCAATGTGTAGAGATTTTGTTCTTTATTCATTTGTCCCCTTGTTGCTTAAAAGAAACAGCAATGATAGGGGCACATCGGATGTGGTCCACATCCGACATCCTCACCCTTCATTTGATCCGGTCCCGCCACTCTCTCTTTTTACTTTTTGATCTGGACGGTGGAGACATCCGATGTGCGCCACATCGGGTGTGGTTGTAGCACTCCTCAGAAAGAAATTAAAGAAACATTTGATGTGAGCAAGGCATAGGATTTGAATGGCAGAAAATATTTGATAAGTTTTGATCTTTGTAAAGGTTACATTGAAAGAGATTTGGTAATGGAAAAAATCAATCTGTGATGCATGAACAATTTTGTTTCTTTCCTTTTTTTTTATTTTTTATTTTTTTTTTCTTCTTGGCACATGACATGATTATATATGATTCACTTTTTATTTTATTTTATATATGATCCACTTTGTTATAAACGTTGTTTATGTCATAAGGATCAAACATTAGCAAGCTCACGCACTGTGATACTGTAAGTGTGTTCTTGTGTTTGAATGTGATAAATGTAACTGATATGGTGATACTGATATTGTTATTGTGTTATGTTGCTGAGGTCGACATATTGAAACCGAAGGCGGAGATTTATGAGCTAATGTTCCAAGAAGAGGCTAATGCTCCTTGGTAATGATCTGTGAATTGAGATAGGGTACAAATGTGTTAATCATTTGGTGTAGAGGTTGACTTTATTTAGAAAATGTTAAACCATTTGGTGTAGAGTTGGAGAAGAAGATGATGGTAGCAATCGACATTGTCGAGATTTTTAGGTGCTTAGATAATCCTTTCCTTGATGTAACTTAATTATCATATATGTTGATGTTAAAGTTGTTTATCATATATGTTGTAATTTTTTTCCATTGTGATTGAATATGTTAATTGTAATTGAATGTGTTATTTCAAAATACACAAGTTTTTTGGGTGTTAATGTGATTACATTATTGTCCAAATGATTTTTAGTTTACGGTTTGTTTCCGTTTTAATCTATAAAGGAATATAGGTTGTCGGTGTTGTTGTAAAGCTTGCCGAGTCCATGATTTTTGGCTAATCGTATACTATTAATGGTAATGGTGTCATTGTGTTTGTTAATAAAACGTGTTACTGTGATACTGTTATTGTGATACTATTACTGTGATACTGATACTGTGATATTGATACTGTGATACTGATACTGTTATTGTGTTAGTGTAAACACTACGATTATTCGAATTTCAAAAACTACGTCAAAAGGGTATCATATGAGATCTCAAAATGAAGAGAAAAAAAATTATGAACTTTGGTAAAAGAATTTTGATGATTGGTGTTCTAATTCAAAAGTTACGGTCGTTTATAAGAAAAACATTCCGATTAATGCAAATATTTTTTCGTCTTTCAAAATATACGTCGGAAGGTTATCGTATTAGATCTCAAAATGAAGAGGGAAAAAATATAAAATTTGATGAATAAATTTTGATGATCGGAGTTCTAAATCAAAAGTTACGGTTGTTTGAAAAAAAAAGAAGGAAAGAAGCAGGCAGCAAGATAAATGAAAAAAAACAATGAAATAGCTTCCAGGCATATGCGTGAATGTGTCCGTCCAGCGTGATATAAGGGTACTTTTGTCCGTCTGATTTTTTTTGTCCTTTTTGCAACTAAAAAAATGAGTGTGTCCTGTTTATTTATTTTGTATTAAAAAATGGAATTTTGGCTCAATCCTCTAAAATGTGTTCCAATACTATATTTTAGATATATTAATTACTTTCTTAATCATGTGATTCTTCTCTGCGACATATAAATAAAAACGGAGGGAGTATTAGTTATATAAAGGTTGAGCCCAACCGTAGGTGCCCCTAATGTCCTGCCTTTAATGTCTCGTAAAGAATGTAAATCGAGTTTTATGATTCAGTGATCCAGTTTGCAAAGACTAGATATACATTTTTTTCAGTAGTCGATACATGGTTGTTTATATATATAGTGATCAAGCCCCTTGCCCGGCTTATGTCGATACGGACTTATTGGGCCCAGGACCCTATCCGTTATTGGGCCTCCATATAGGCCCAATGTGGATCCAAGGGCTCTTATACGGGTTTGGTGTATCATCTTACTTATTAAAATAAAATCTTAGTACATCAAATCTTTAAAATATAATGAACATAATCCTAATTGTTACTTTGTTTAATAAATGTTACTTTACGATTACTAAAGTATATTCATAACTAAGATATAAAAAACATATAAAATTAAATATACATGAAAACCACATGCTGTAATTTTTGCATTCACTTATCAAAATGTGTTGTTTAGAGTAAGAACATCACAAAAGTTGTATAAATTTTTTTTTAAATGTCCACATGTTTACTTGTTAATTATGAAGAACATGTTCTCAATATATATTAAATACACAGATTTGTAAATTTAGAATGCTTTTTTTTTTCCGGCAAAGAGACGTTTTATTAAAAGATAAGAGAATTATTGTAAAACTCAGAAGCCAAGTTTCATAGCTCAAAAAACATTATCTTCGAATCGTTTTTTTTTTTAATCTTCTAGACATCATATGAATTTTTTTACAACAAAAGTTTCTTTTTCAATATCAGAAGAGTGATTTTTCTTTTTCGCGACTTTTTTAGGATAATTATTCAAATGTTGGAGGAGTTCTCTATCTTTAACCAATCCCGTTTTCTCGGTGTTAGAATTCTTTGGGGATGATACATAAATATTGTGAGTGCTTTCTTGGACCTTAGGTGACTTCGAATGTTGTGTATGAGAGGGCGATGTATCTTTTACGTGTTGATCTGAGCATCGTGAATGTGTGAGTCCGTCTGAATTTGTTGGTCCGTCTTGTTGGAATTATCTTCTTTGTGCTCGTGCAATTATGGTTCTTTGGCTTCAGGTTGTGTTGACGTAGTGGATTCTACTAAGTCATCATAGCTTTCTGATGCTCTTCGATTATGGTCTGGCCTTCTAGTACAATATTTGACGTATTCACCTTTGTATTCTTGTTCGTTTGGTGTGTAACAACATATTCTGCTGGAGGACTGGGGGTTGCAATCGTATTATTAGTACTCGGGAGATTTTTCCTTGGTAGTAAGGGGATACGGTTGCTTGGGGGCGTAGACTTCTAATGACTTCGAGGGCTCTTCACGCTGGGGAGGAGACAAATCAGAATGCTTGATTTTGCACTCTTCTTGATGTTGCCCATACGCCAAAAATATGTGCAGTAGGCCGGACGAGTTCCCTCCGGAAAAATAGGCTGCCAAAAACTATCACCATTCTCTTTTTGAATCCAAATTCCAGTGGGAACGTCCTTTAAAATATCGACTTCAACCTGGACCCTAGCCATGGAGGGACGGCGCAATTCGGCTGTGGTTGCGTACATGATAAGGGGATTTCCAATAGCATGGTTTATTCATAAGATGTACTGGTAATTTCGGCAATGAATTCCAAACCGTAACATTCAAGGGCTCTTTGTCTACATGAAAATCGACAGTCCATATAAACACACACATATTCTTATTACCAACCTGCCAAGAGCTTTCGAAAATAGCCGAATGTAATCGTTATCGTGTTCAAAGCGGATTAAGGCGTGCTTGTTATCGAGAAGACCTAGTGCATAATTGCCCTTATAATTTTGCACAATTGAAAAATTATTGATTACCTCTAGAGAGGGCCGGCCCTGACTGAATTTTCTATGAGTGAACGTTGAAAGGGGGCGGCCATGGCTGCTTCAGTTTCTTGCGGTACGATCACTGCCGGTACTCCTTTGAATGAGGAAGGACGCAAGTTGTCAACATGAGAAGGGAGTGGGATTTGCGTTGCCCCTTCGTAGCTTGTGCATATGAGAGAGGTAAAGATGGGGGGCTTTGGGGGGAGAAGGAGCCTCGGCGCATCCCGCCGATGAAAGGTGTGGCTAGAAACCCTAAGCTAAAATGGTTGATGTTGAAAAGGACGCATAAATTTAGAATGCTTATTATCTTTAAATGGTGGTAAATATATCGATTGCATGAATTTAAAAATTCAAAATGCTAATAAAAAATCATAAGATCATTTTATATAATTATTGATAATAGCATATTTATATTTTACGCGGAATAAATACTTAATAAATTATTTATTAATTATTATTGTTTTCAAAAGTTTATTTCACTAAAACACGTGCGATGAATGTGTATTTTACTAGTGACACTAAAACGACTATCAGAGCACTTGCGGTAGATACTGTAAATCTTTTAAAAACTTAATTTTAGAAATTTCAACAAGGGAAATAACATTGCAGTAGATACTCTAGTTTTCTGTAAACGACAAATTCCGTAAAATTTCCTTTACATTTACCGTATCCGTACAGTTTCTGTAATTTTTACTTTATGTCTATTCCATTATGTAAAGATGAATGATACAGACACAACGAAATTACACAACTAATTGCCAAAACGGTGATCTACACCATCGATTATTATGGAACCTAGATCAATCAATATAGTTGCCACAAAAACCAATGGTGTAGATCACTATTGTGGCAATTGGTTGTGTAATTGTGTTGTGGCTGTATCATTTCTCTTATGTAAAATAGAGAATCTGATGGATTTTATCTTGAATAGAGATTCTATAAACTAGAAAAATATGTGTTAAAAACTGTAAAATAGATAATTCGTTAAGAGTATCTAATGCGAGTGCTCTTATAAATTTACCTTTTTATGCATGTTGCATAAGAAGATTCTATTTACTTGTACAATAGTCCAAAAGTTAGAAGAAATATATCTCTACGTACTAGTATGAAATGATTCTTATAATTAAAATTTAATTATATTGTAAAACCAAACTATGACTTCCTCTTTATGTGTCCAACAATTCCCCGGAAAAATAAAACAAATTAAAATTATCTTTGAAGTAGTCACACCATAATTTATATAATTATTAACATAATTGACCCATAAATACAGCCAAAATTACTGATTAGAGCAGTAAAATTTGAATACCCAAATAATTAATAAATGTCCAATTAAAAATAGAGATATCAATAAATTATTGCCAGTCTATCAGTGTCCTATGATGCAACGACACTTCAATCTGGTCGTCGTGCGCCGTGTCCGACACAAGACATGACACGACACGCTCCGACACGCTCCGACACCTTGTCCGACACGTGTCGGCTGATTAAATTAATATTATTTAAAATTTAAATATCCGACACGCTCGGACACCAATCGCTTGACACTCCTCGACACGGCACCGACATTCCCTGATACTCCTGAACCCAATTTTTAAATTTTTTTTTTATTTAAGTTTTCTTCAATGGAAACGTTAAAATACACGATTTTCATTTCTATAATAATTAAATAAATAATACGCCGTATCAAGTTTATATGTTTTTGTTGATAAACAATCATTTTACGATTTGTAATATTTTGAAGGTCAATTACAATTTCTTTTAGCATCAGTATGAAGTCGAATATCTATTACTGATATTCATAGAGTTTATGTAATCGCCATCTTATTTTGTCTAGTTTTTTCAGGATGTTTACGATTTTTTTTTTTGTTGATAGATTGAATTTTATTTACGTTATATATATATAGCGTTAATGACGCTGCGTCGTGTCCTTAAATTTTGGAATTAGCCGTGTATCGGCGTGTCCGTGTAGGTAATAGTGCGATATGTCCGTGTCGTGTCATGTGCAACATAGTTAGTGTCCGAAGGAAGATTAATCTATTATTTATTTAACCGGTTTTATATCTCTAGCTATTGATAGTGGTCAGCAATCTGGCGGTAAAACTTTATTATATATATATATATATATATATATATATATATATATATATATATATATATATATATATATATATATATATATAAAACAAGTTATAAACTAGGGATATATATCTCCACCTGATGAGTCCGTATTTTGTGGTATTTTATATGGTTATTTTATATCTATTTTGTCGGAAGATACTTTTTGGGTATGTTTTGGTTGATTTTCGGGTTTTGGAAGGCTCAGAAAGAAGTTGGAAGATTTTGGAACTTATGGAGCAATTTTAAGAAGTTTTGTGGAAGATGGAAGAAAAGAGGTTTTTAAGTAGTAGTTTCGAGTTTTAGCGCATGTACGGGATCCCGACGTGTTGAAAAGAAGACAAATTCACCGGGGCCCGCTTTGGATTTTCTCTCAATTTTCACATTTGATTTATATTATTATATAAACTTTTTAATAGTTATATAAGTTTTATTTTAGAATTATAAAAGACAATAATAAAAATAGTTGGGCTTGGCCCTTGTGGCAATTCTCTCACGTAAGCTGGAGGGGAATATTCGACAATAAAAATGAGGATTTTGGAAACGAAAAGAAAAAAACAGGTACCTGCGCATAAGAAAAAAAAAGGAGGACGGCAGGGGGTGGGCATCACCAGAAAGATTTGCCGGCTACTTATGGTCTGTCGTTGGTAACTTGATTTATTGTTTGTTTAAATTTAGTTTATGTTTTTAGTGTTATGAATAGTTAATTTTTCTTCCAATTAATTGATTATTTCACCCCTTGATCCTATGAGCTTGTGAGATCGAATTGTTATTCATCCTCGATTAAATTGTTAGTATTCATTTATTTTCGGCTTTCATCGATTCATGATTTGATTGTTCGTTTAATTGTTTTGGCCGGATAATTAGATGAATAATTTAATCTAGCACCAAAAATCGAGTCTAGGCGATTGTCAAAAAGATTTAATTTTAAGTGGTAAACAACATATTGCATGCCGGTTCGTAGCCCGTAGGATTTTCTGTTGTGAAAATAAGTGATTTAGGTTAAAGTTAACCCGATGTGTTAATACCTAGAATTGAGTTTTTCTGATCGTTAATGCAATTGTTCTCACCAAACATCTGGCGATTGTTGAGAGCCCGTAGGATTTTCTGTTGTGGAAATAAGTGATTTAGGTTAAAGTTAACCCGATGTGTTAATACCTAGAATTGAGTTTTTCTGATCGTTAATGCAATTGTTCTCACCAAACCTCTGGCGATTGTTGAGAGGTGTGCTATACAATTAGAGAATAAGTAGTGGCGATTGTCCTGCTTATCGAACATAGGAAAAACTGCTTGCTTGGCGATTGTCGGCAACTATAACTAATTTATTAATAATTTAACGAGTAATCTTTGCATCAATGATCAGTCGTAGGATTTGAGGGGGAAACGATTAATTAGCTGGAACCTTTTTTTTCGTTTATTTTTCTTATCTTCGTAGGAAATTAATAAAAACAAAAATATATTTTATTTTATAAATTTTAGGAGAAATAAGTCCACCGTTCCCTGTGGGTTCGACCCTACTTTCGCTATACTAGCTATAAAGGTAGTAGGTGAATTATTTTTGGTGGGTTGACGACCCACCACCACCTATTTACAGTGCTCAGTTATCTGTCAATAAAACTTTGTTGCTATTGTTTAATTTTTTATTTCCAGCTTTTCAACATCAACAAGTTAGACATTAATATTAATGTAATGTATTGACTTAATCAGATTATACTATTAAAGTCCTAACATGACTAGCAATGATATGATAGGGGAATCATATCTTATTATTAAATCACATGGAAAATATTATATTTGAAAGCACGTAACATGAATTATCACGTTATGTCGTGACATTTACAATGTCTATTTGACCGTGTCGTTATCATTTCCCTTATTATTTATTGTAAGATCCCACATAGAAAACAATTCAAATTGAATATTAAGATATAATGTTAATTGAGTCATAATGAACTTGATAATTTGAGTTAATCATTTCGTACCGAACGAGGAAGATGAACCTAAGTAGTTACTGAATTCATTACCGAGCTCTAGGGCGTTGTAGGTGGTCTCAGAGACGATTACCAGATGAAACTATGTACAACATTGTAAGAGGCGGGGAAGACCGCACCGCTTCTAGAAAGAGCCAACTATCATATGAAACTATGTACAACACACTCTAGATCCTCAGATGAGAAGCGGTGGATGTTACCTCTAGAATCGACGATTACCAGATGAAACTATGTACAACAATGTAAGAGACGGTGAAGACCGCACCGCCTCTAGAAAGAGTCAACTATCAGATGAAACTATGTACAACACTCTAGAATTCTCAGATGAGAAGCGGTGGATGTTACCTCTAGAATCTTCTGAAGAGGCAGGGGAGAACGGGGTTGTGATTATTAAGATGTCTTTAAAAGGGGAGAATGTAATATCTTTATTGAAAAAAAAAGTTAGAAAGATTATCAAGATTTTTGATCAAATGAGGACGATGAGCCTAAGTCGTTATTGAATCCACACTGTGAGAGGCGGTGAAAGCTACCACCAGAATCTTTTGATGAGTGGCGGTGGATGTCACCTATAGAATCTTCTGATTAGGGGGTGATTATTGAGATGTCCTTAAAAGGGTGCAATGTAATACCCACTATTGAAAAACTGTGAGAAAAGTTATTAAAATTCTCGATAAAAAAAGGACGATGAGCCTATATCGTTACTGAATCCATTTGGTCTCAAGTAGCCCTGACATCACCAAGTCCTGGGGCGTTACATTTATTAAAAAATAAACTACCATAATGTGACGGTGGTGGTTTTACATTAAAAATAGGTCTTATTACTGCATCATGAGAGTTATGACAAAGACATTAGTATATTCTACGGCTAATGAGGCTTTATCAAAGTGGTTAAGTGAGGCCTCAGCAATCAGAACCATAAGGTCTTGAGTTCGAGTCCCACCAGCTAGTGTGGGTTATGTGTATACCCGTCGTTATCGTTTAGTCTAAATGAGTTAACCGAAATTGACAAGACATGTCTCACTTAATTATACGGGGGCGAGCAGACTATTATTTTACAGATAATGGACTTTACATTCTTCATCTTAAAAGGGACCGATGTCATATCGCTAAAACTTAGTCAGACTTGTCCTAGTGTATATATATATATATTACTTTACATTGTGCATATATACTACTACGTCATTATTCAATTGGAGTGTTGGAAAGCTTGAGCATATGGAGAAACTGAAATATTTTACTTTACTTTTTCTCATTGCCTCAACCCGTAAAAAAACCTTCTTTTCCCCGTTACATCATTTTGCTTATTGTATAATCTGTGTTTTCAAGTTAAAAAAATAATTAATGTATTTATTTTTTTGAATTATGTGGCAGTGGTCATAAAAGCCCAAAAGGTCACTCAACCTGTTCCTGAAAATCCCAACGGTGATTTCACCGGTAAGTTTTATTCTTTTACTACACCACTTCTCTCTCTTTTTTTTTTTTTTTTTTTTTATAAAAAAATATTGTGTTATTTTGTTGTGACAATTTCTTGTGGAACTAATACTACTCTTACTCTATTTAAGTGCCTTCGTATTGTGGATGACATCATTTGGGAAGAGTAGTGTTTGTTCCACAACCGACTTGTCACAACAAAATATCACAAATTAGTTTTTCACTATGAGCACTGATAGTGCCACAACAAAATACGAAAAAGAAATACACAACACACTTTTACATAATTGATTATGATGTGAGATCTATTGATTCATATCAGTCTCATAAAAATCATCAATGGTATAAAAGTGTTGTGGCACTTTATTGTGTATATTTTGTTGTGACACAAACATATCTCTTTCACCGTTGATCATTATAAGACTCACAGGAATGAAGAGTTTCCACACCATTACCAGTGATATATATATCCTTATATATATATATATATATATATATATATATATATATATATATATATATATATAATAAGGATATATATGTAACGCAGAAGGCCACAATATATATCACTGATAATGGGGTGGAAAATCTTCATTCTTGTGAGTCTTATAATGATCAACGTTGAAAGAGATATGTTTGTGCTACAACAAAATGTGTTATGTTTGTGTAACTATCACCATTCGATTTCATATAATGGTTGATATGAGTCTGACAATAATCAATTAGTTAAATATGTGTTGTGTGTTGTAACAATTGCGGAATTAACATTCCCGATATGAGAAATGCTACTAGTTGACACGACAAAATGGTTACAACAAGTCATCAAGTCAGTAGCATACTTTTAGACCATTAATTGATAACATATTTTCTATAATTAATAATCGTATGACCCATTATATAATTAAAAGTACATTATGACACTCGTTATGCTCGATACATATTCATGTTTCCAAACTTGCGGTTTTGCTTTCTTGTTGTTCTTGCAGTTGTGCTTGAGGATAAAGATCATTTGCATAATAGACCAATTAATCTTAGGAAACTACATCTTTTTAATTGTTATGGAAACTCTTGTGAAGATTCGGCGACATGCAACAACCCGAAAGTATGCCAGTGCATCAATAATCAGTGCTTATATGATGGCGAATAACTCCTACAACGATTGAGAACAGTGGCGGATCCAAAACCAAAGTTCAGTAGGGTCAACCGTAACAAAAGTATATTAATCCTAAAATATTTCTAGGTTGGACGGATAATTAGGTCAAAATTTCCGAGTCGGAACCAAGATGGGCGGATAATTAGGTCAAAAATTGATTTTTTTTTTAATTACCAAAACGACGTTGTTTCGCTTTTTTATTTTATTTTAAATTTGAGTGGGACCCCAGGGTCACGTGGATCCGCCCCAGATTGAGAAGTATTATTATCATAACGGTTGTGTTACAACGAGTGACATACTCGATCGCCTTTTGAATCATTGCTCATGATGTAGAAACCGTTGATCACATTGTAGACTAATCGTAATCAAGATCGTAAAAGTGTGTTGTAACATTCGCTGTTGCACAACTGTTGTTCTTGTTTCATCACCTTGTATGTACACAAGTTTCGTTTCTTGGGGAAAATATAAAATATGCTATGTAGGAAAAAGATTGAAAAATTGATCCTATTTGGAAAACTAGCTAAATCTAATGAAGGATTCATTTGTGCAATATTAGTGTTACATAATGATGTACCATCTAACCACGTGTTACAACCAGATTGGCTAAACTACATACAATAGAATCTATCTCTAAAAACTACTCTTACTAGGGAAGCTGCCTCACGCGACGTGTGATGTCTGACCACACATTTCCACACATGGGGCACTGTGTGTATTCCACCTCGAAAAACTACGTGGTCCGTATCCCGCCACGTGGCGAGCTTCTCTACTGGGAAGTCTCTCAGATGAAACGACCCCAACTTAAGACTAATTAACTTAATACTTAAATAAACTCCCCTCAAATGAAACGATTGACAAGAAACGCTGAGTTTGACACAAAGGAGTTGAAACTTGCTGCTAGGCCAGGCTTTGGTCAGAACGTCAGCAGACTATGCATAAAGGGACATGTCTCACTGCAGCCACTTTGAGTTTGAATAAAGTGGACATCGATCAATTTAATGTGTTTAATCCTAGCATATAACATATGATTTTTTTTATCATAGAACAACTCAGGAATTGAAGAGTTATCATAGAACAACTCTGGAATTGCAGATTGAAGCACCAAGTTCAGTTAGGAGAGATTGAATCCAAATGAGATCAACAACAAGTTAACAACATTAGATAAGGATCTGTATTTTGATTTTGTACAAGACCTTAAGAAAACATGTTGTATTTTAGAGGACCATGAGACCCGTGAGGAGCCAAGATAAATTCAATGTCCAAATACAGATTTTTCCCTCCAAAAAAAAAAAAAAAAAATACTGACTTTGGATCAATGGGACAACCATCCCATTCTGCATCAGAGAAACCAACAAATGTTAGGGTAACCGGCTTTGAAGCGTAAGCCATAGTCAAGAGTGACTTTTCACACGATATACGATTATACCACTTTTAAGATGGTCTTAAATCATCATTCTATACTAGTTAAAATATTCCAAAGAAGTGGAAAATTTTTAAATCCGGGAATATATATTTTAGATATAGAGAAGTACAATTTTTCAAAGAAGTGGAAAATTTTTAAATCCGGGAATATATATTTTAGATATAGAGAAGTCCAATATATTATCTTATTATAGAATATCTGTTCACACGATACACGATTCTGATCCAATAAGAGTCTTAAAAAAATCCGGAAACTTTTGCCTAATTTGAGTCAGGTGTTTGTTGTTTTCTAAACTCACGCGTCACAAAGTGCATTTGACACTTTCTGGACTAAAATCAGGTCAACAAACTTATTCTGCCAGATGTTCAGTCAAGATCAATGAGCACGACGAACATAAAACTTTAAAGAGTGAAATTAAAACTAACAATGTAGTGTATTGATAGCACCATAATTAGTATAATAAATATACCCCTATCTACCCCAAATTATGCTCTATTGATAAATGATAGTCTGATTATTGTATGAAATATGTGTCAATTGCCTAGTGTCGGTTCCTTGAGTATTAATTATGCATCTTTATATTTTATCCCGATATTTGGTACAGTTTTGTCTCGTTTGATGTGATTTTCATGAGTAATTTATTATGGAGCCGAGCACTAAGTGGATCTGGATTAAAAGAAAACATTGGGCACAAGTCAGGAAAAGTCTGTTTGAAGTCTGCTGGACTAGAGGGAAGCAAAAAAGGCCCGAGGCTGCGGAAACCGTAGCCGTAGACGCTGCAACTTGGAAGACACGAAAAGAAGAAAGCCGTAATCTATGTTAAGTTGGTTAGGGTTAGATCTACTAGATCGGTTTTACAGCTCTATATAAAGGTTATGCCGGTTTATTGTAATATACGACTCATATGCGCAAAAATACACTTTTTCATATCTTATCATACAATTCTTTTATCTATGAAATAAGGAGTTTGTTATTTAGATTTTGAGTTTGTTGCTTGGTTATCTTCTCCAATCCGTCAACTAGTTTGAGTTAATCAAGCTAGATCCGTCATTGATAAATGTATGAAGGTTTGAACGTCCCTTCGTATTTTAATCATGGTAGATTAATTTAGATTAACGTGTTGTAATTAATCTGCATGTCTAAACGAATCGTAATTAACTAGAATAACTAGAACAGAACGATGTAGATTTCAGAATTGGGAACCACTGCCACCGCGGAAGCGGCGGTCTATATCGCAGCCGCGGGACAACCTTTAGGTCCCCCTAATCTGAAGATTCAGCGTCGGCTACGTTGATCGACATTTTTAATTAACAGTAAGTTAGATATGGCCAATCTGCTTATTGTATTCGTAAATTAACATGAAGGACGATAAAGTGAAGTGTTAGTTTGGATATTGTCAGATCAATCCCTAGGAACGTGCTAGTCAATCCACGATAGCTGCTTAGGGAGGTTCTTGGAATTGAACCGGCATTTTGTAAAACTTATTGCATGTGGGTTAATACAACCAACGAAAGAGGTTAACTGCATATAGACGTCTGCTGTCCTTTCAATTTTAGTAGATAAGATTAGGAGATTACACCCGTAGCTTAAAACTGAATTAAACACATGTTCTGGTAAGACTAGGGAATTACGAGGAAAAGTAAACATAAGGATTAATCACCAAGTTAGGAGACCGGAGATGAGAGATACACCAGTTACTTTTCTGTCCTTATGTTGGTCTAAGGACCGTTATGTGTCTCCTTGGTTAGGTTTAATAGTCATTATCCATGTTGCATTATCTCTGTGGGATCGACCTTGACTCGCATCTATTATACTATGATTGACCTGGTACTCTTACTAGTATTTAGTGCGTATTAATGGCTTACACGCGGATCATGTATTAGGAGTATTGTGATATGAACGATATACGCTATATTAGTCATTAAATACCAAATCATAATTGCTCCAGATGCATTTTAAAATTTGCCTGTATTATAATATAAAACACATAATACATGTGCTCTTCTCATGAAATATGTTGGTAATTTAAGTGTTACCATGTACATTTATTGTAATCGGGGTTTGGTACAAAGATGGGTGAACTCGGAATGCTATAAATGAGTTTGGAGATACTGAGTGTATGCTCATATAAGTATTTACGAGTTTACGGATTTAAATGATCAAGTATAGTTCGGGAAAATCGCTTAAATGACTGAAAATCCACTTAAAGGACCAAAATCTGTGTTTGGGAAAAATGCAGTGACAAAGTGTCGTTTGTCCACCACAGCTCCCTTTGTGGGGTTTTCTGTGTATAAATTTGAACAGAGAGTTTGGTCGGTTTTTGCTTTCAGGTGGCCAGCGCCCTTTGTGGCCGAAATTCTGAAGTGATGTGTTTTTCACTCTTTTCAACTGTTTTTTGTATGCACCTTGTTTCCAAAGGTTGCATACATAAAATAGGTCGTTTTTCCACCAATATAAATGATCATTTTAAGTGCTTTAAAAAAAAAAAAAATTACAAGAAAGATAGCACATTCATCTTTGAGAGTTAAAACACTTATATACTATCTCCAGAGCATTCTTCATATTTTTGGTGCCTAAATATGAAGGGAAAACGTAGTCTTATCTCACAAAAGTATTTGTGACACCTAGGCATTCAGTAAGGGGCAAATAACTTTTGTAGGAAAGTGTTCATCACGATTCTACGTTCATATCAAGTTATCAAATTTTTCTGCGTTTTCTGAGTTTTCTGCGTGTTGATTGACATTGTGGTTCCCTTGAAATCCATATTTCTACAACAATCTACAAAAGTTATTAAGTTTACAATGTCGGTTTCGAAAGGAAGAGTTCGAGGGAGTGAACTTTAGAAGATGGCAGACTTGATCAAAGGTTGTGTCCTAGTATTTTGGGCATAACTCTTGATTCAGGAATCGGTTTGAAAATCCGGAGATACCGTTAGAATCGTGGCGAGACGAGGATCGCAGTGATATCAAGTTTGCGGTCTGGTTCGATGTTGACAGTTGTCAGAAATTCTGAGAAGTTACTGCGGTTTTTTGATTGATGCAAAGTCGATTATAATCTTTTGGTAAGTAAAAGTTCATTGGAATGACTTTGTAAAAATTCTTTGTGATGTTGCTATGACTACGGATGAATGGTATGTATGTTTATTTACATTATTTCATGAAAGTTTGTGGTGTCCAAGAACAGTAACTACAATCAATATAAAATTTGATTGTAGTGTCTAGTTTTGTTCTTGGATGTTATTTGATTATTCATATATGTTGTTTGGCTTGATTTTTCTAGACATGATTGAATCAATGATGAAACTTGCTGCGTGTTTAATGTTTAATGTTCATTGATCTTGGTGATAAAATCATGTTAATGTTTAGAAATTTTAAGTGTTTGTGTATAACTAATGATTGGGATGAATCAAGTGTTATCTCTTGGAAAGCTTGATGTCTATTGTAGTTAGATGTTTTCTAATGGTACAAATAGATGGAAATCATGTTGAAGAGATAATGATTTTAAATGTCTATCTTTGATAGAACACTTGTAATGAAGAGTTTGCAAATCTAAAGAAATTTAGATTTCTGGAAAACTTGTTTTACTAGGTTGAATGCCTAGTATGTAAGATCAAACAAAGGATAGAATAATGACAGTAAACTAAGTCTTGGTGAAACAACTAATAAAATGTTGTTTTGAGTTTTGACTCCGGTTTGGAAAATTGTGAGTGTAAGGATCAACTCGTTTTTGAAGTTTTGAACCGGTGGATTGTTGATCCGTGACATTCATGAAAAGGAGTCAAGGTTGTCATTGTTAAGAGATTTAAGTATATCCTTTGGTTCTTGGAAGTATATAGTTTAAACATTAGTTGTACATGGTTTGTATGATTTGAAATAATTTTACATGTATGTTTATTGGTATGCTTAAGTGATACTTATATGCATATAAGATGTTGATATGCTATAGGAGTGTATATGCTATTTTGGTTCAAGGTGCTAATTAAACTTGATAGACATCTTAGCTTGAAGATTAGTTTAATTTAAAGTTGTTTGTAATACCTTGTTCGTAACTATTCAAATCTTACATATGTTTTATACTTTATATGTCTTATATATGTTTGATGTCTAAGGAAGTGACTTTGTCCTTTGATGTATGTTGAATACATGTTTGGTGTTTTGCTTTGGTTTAGTATCTAATCATGATACTAAAAGTGAAACATGCTCGATCTACAAAAGATTGGATTTGCCTTGGAATATAAGGTGATGTAGTAATTTACATTGTTGACATGTTGATTTTGGTATTAACCAAATCATGTTGTTCATAATTGGACGGTATTGTCATCAAGGCTTTAAACTACAAGACATGGGGAGGTTTAAACTCTATAGTAAAATGAGATTCCTTCGGTTTAGAAGAATCCTCGGTTAACTAGTAATTTGTGCTAGGATGAAGTATCATTTATGAGCTTCTAAGTGCATAAATTTCAGTCGGACTATGGAGTTGGATTTCTTTGTTGATGACTTAGAAGTTCGAATTCCTTGAAATTAATAACCAAGTTCATCCTAGTTATCCAATGTGTTTGGATTGTGAGTTTATAACTCAAAGGATGATGGTGGTTGTTCAAAGAGTACTCATGATTTAGTCAATCTTGTTTGACCAAATATAGATTGACTTGAAACTTGGTAAAAAGTTTGTTATCGGGATGTGTAAAACCCATTAAATCTTTGGGGTGGGATACCCAATTCCTTATGGTACAACGCCATAGGCGAGAATTCAATGTGGAAGGCCCATTCTCGAAGATTTGGCACATGAAAAAGTCCCGAAAGTATGTGCATTACCTGTTGTGTAGGTGATATCTTTTGGAAAAGTGTTTCAGGTACATGATTAGAAAGATTCACATATATGAGTATGAAGTTTGGCCGCTTCAAGAAAGTTCTAGGGTTGGCTTTCTATATGCTCATGAATGGATATGGACACAAGGCCTGAACAATTAGTGTCAAGAATAAGCTTTTGGAGTTACATTAACTCATGTGTATGTTATCTTCATGTATTCAAAACGTGTAAAGGGGTTCAATGCTTAGACACACCTCGATACTCGAATATTTGAAATGTGTAACATTACTAGGTGATAATTCAATCTTCGTGACATTATTATTGATGCATGAGTTGTTGTGTTTTGACTGTTTTTCAACTAAACCAAGGATTACACTTAAATGGGGGAGGATTGTTGGTAATTTAAGTGTTACCATGTACATTTATTGTAATCGGGGTTTGGTACAAAGATGGGTGAACTCGGAATGCTATAAATGAGTTTGGAGATACGGAGTGTATGCTCATATAAGTATTTACGAGTTTACGGATTTAAATGATCAAGTATAGTTCGGGAAAATCGCTTAAATGACTGAAAATCCACTTAAAGGACCAAAATCTGTGTTTGGGAAAAGCAGTGTGACAAAGGCGTCGTTTGTCACCATGGCGCTCCCTTTGTGGGGTTTTTCTGTGTATAAATTTGAACAGAGAGTTTGGTCGGTTTTTTTTCACATGTGGCCACAGCGCCACTTTGTGGCCCGAATTTCAGTGATGTATTTTTCACTCTTTTCAATCGCTTTTTTGTATGCACCTTGTTTCCAAAGGTTGCATACATAAAATAGGTCGTTTTTCCACCAATATAAATGATCATTTTAAGTGCTTTAAAAAAAGAGATTACAAGAAAGATAGCACATTCATCTTTGAGAGTTAAAACACTTATATACTATCTCCAAGAGCATTCTTCATATTTTTGGTGCCTAAATATGAAGGGAAAACGTAGTCTTATCTCACAAAAGTATTTGTGACACCCTAGGCATTCTGTAAGGGGCAAATAACTTTTGTAGGAAAGTGTTCATCACGATTCTACGTTCATATCAAGTTATCAAATTTTTCTGCGTTTTCTGAGTTTTCTGCGTGTTGATTGACATTGTGGTTCCCTTGAAATCCATATTTCTACAACAAAATATTCTCCTTAAATTCCAGCCAGTATATCAACAGCTCATCGTTTCTCCGGCCCATGGTTGGAGGTGCGTCGCTCCTCCGATTGCTATAATACCCCTTCAATGGATGCTTTAACGTCAACTCCGTTGGTCAATCCATCGGTCTCTACCAAAACTTATGCTCAAGCTCTCAAACATGCAAGGCCGCCGGTTCCGGCCGCTCTAAATCTGGAGCTTTCATCATATAAAGGTGAATTGGCTCTGAGGCTGCCTGCTCCGGTGGTGGATTACCTAGCCACGCCCTTTCGCTAAGCTCTTGTCGGCAAATTTTCTCAAGGTCGACCTCCGATGGAAGCGATTCGTAAGTTTTTGGTTGTTCAAAATTTTAGTGCGGATTATACGCTTGGATTACTGGATCATAAACATGTGCTCATCAACTTCATGGGGAAACAAGACTACATGCGATTATACTCCAAATCTGTATGTAACTAGTAAACCGATGCGAATTTTGACAAGGAACCCAGATTTTCATGTCGATAATGAATCGTCAATTGTTCCTACTTGGATTGTCTTTCCCAAATGAGTGCTTGAGTCCTTACCTTGATTGTCTAGCTGTAAAGGGAGAGGTCCATGGACTCCACTCAAATTTTCGGGCGAAATTACTAATACACCTCTCTAATAATATTAAAATGGTGTATGTATAATATGTTTGATAATTTCTCTTGTAATTATCCATTTAGTTCAACTGGTTAGAAACTTCACTTATCCTAAGGTCAGAGATTCGAATCCTGGAAGACGAGAAAATTTCTTGGGTCCGCCATTGCCCATCTATACAATCTCCTAAAGAAGAGCATACACTTGCACATGAACCCTTTATTTTTACGCATGAGTCGCCTTTCACCATCATTATCATCATCTCTGCATGCATAACATAATTTCCCACATAAACTTATATATTACACCCTTAAAGTATCTGAATCATCCTAACCAGTGGCAGAACTATAAAAATTTCTCAGTTAGGGCACAAGAACAAGTTTCAGTATAGAGACATTAATAATATTTTTACATTTTCTACCAACAAAATTACATAATTTTTCGGATCTCAATGGGAGCCAATAGTGATTGACCCACCCTTCAAGCTTTGGGTCCGCCCCTTGTCCTAACCCAACCCATTTGATCATAATCCAATAACCTACCTAAATGTAAAACCCTATCTTGCGCGGTCCTTGTACCGGATGAGGATCAAAAGATAGTCTCCACTAATAAAAATGCAAAAGATATGAAAATAGAGAAAGAGACGAAAGAAATCTGAGGCCGGTGTTGATGATACACTTTACGTACATACCTTCATTGAAGATCATCATTGTCGTCAAAAAGATTACAACCATAGCCAAATACCTAAGACTTCCTTGGGTCAAGCATGAGAGGGTTAATTCTGTTGAAATTTGAGGGTGTGAAGATTGATCACCAATGTCTTGAAAACCTGCAAATAAAGAAGATGTTCGGATCCTCGCAGTTTCACGATAAATCGTTGTCCTTCTTAAATTATTCGACCCAATACTTTGTCCCGGGTATCACGAATATTTAAGTGAGATATAAACTGAGAGTTTTTCCTTTAAGTCTAGACAAAGATCTTAAAGAGCACTTAGAAGTATTAAGTTATATGGAATGTTTTTACAAGGATGCTTACAATTGTTATTCTTATTTGTTTAACAATGTAAACTTGCTAATATATAGCACTTAGATCTGAAAAAGAGCAAAGGAATACGTCCTTCAAGTGATTGAAACCAAAGGAAAATGTACCATTTGGTTGTACTCACTTAAAACAGCCAAAAGACACCAAAAATCAGTTTTTCCGACCACAGGTGCCCATCCGTACGGATGCAGTTATCATCCGGACGGATAAGTTACAGTATCAAAATTTTACATTTTCAGCCATCTATCCGTACGGATAACTCTCATCCGTACGGATAGATTCTTATCCGTACGGATAGCTCTCAATCAGAAATTTTGGATTTTCATTTCACATCCGTACACTCGTAAAAACTTATATAAGCGTGCACTCCGCACCTCCATACTTATATTTAGCTTTACGAGCATAACCACCCTTGTACTAAACCCCGATAACCTCAATGGCTTGTGATTATACTTAAATCACCAACATTCCTCCCCCATTTAAGTGTAATCCTTGGTTTAGTATAAACAACAATCATAATATAAACCAACTCATGCTTCAATGAAAATATCACGAAAATCGAATTTCCACCTAGTATTATTACACGCAAATATTCGAGTATTGGGGTGTGACTAAGCATTGAACCCCTTTACACATTTTGAATACATGTTGTCACGGATTTTATCTAACAAAACAAACAAGTAATAAAATTTATAAATCCGGTATTCCCCAAGTGTAGGGATCGTAGTATAGCGATTAATACCGGAGTCGGTCACAGGGAATCGGGGTATCTAGTTCATTAATTTTCCTAAGGTTGTTACTACTAAAACGAAACTAAAAACGATAAAATAAACTGGACAGAGGATTGTCAGTCCAAAGCCAGGAAGGAAAGTTACGAACTTAACTAATGAAAATAAAATATATTCTAAAAACTAAAACGAAAATAAAATTCAAAGATCACAACGAAGAACAAGGCACAAGATAATTTCAATTAATTCTAACGAAGAACAAGCAATGATCCACCTATCTCATAACACTCAATTTCTACCTAGATCGTTTAGTGAAGGTTTAATAAAGATGTGGTTCACCTATCAAAGGTATGAATTCCTACTCTCGTAGATAATTCGCCTATTAATCTTCTATCTTTCGATCTTAAAGATTAACGCTTCCAAAACAAGGTGTAAGATTTCTCAATCTAGCAACCTAGAAATTCAACCTAATCAACTCTCGTTATTTCTAGGTTAAAAATCTAATCTTTACTACGGTGATCTAGGTCTAACAATGATTCTCATCAACATTAAACATCAATAAGCAACAATCCATCGATATAATTGCATAATCAATATAAAAGCATAATAAAGATACAAGCTTTAATAAAACTCACAAAACAAATCCAAAGAAGAAATCAAGTTGTTGCTCGATCGGCTTCACAAGCTTGTTCAAAACGCTTAGCCTCTATCCATCGTTGGAATACAAATCATATAAATAAAAAGGAAGATATAAAGATGTTTATGATGGTGGAAAAGCGCAGCTAGGCGCCCCAAAAAGGGCCTCGGCGGCCGAGGGATCGAATTGTGGTGCTTAGGGTTGAAAATAACGCGTCCTTATATAGATTTTTAGGTCGGTTTCATTGAGGCGGTGCCGTGGGCGCCCGTCGGAGGGTGCAGGCGCTTGATCCACCGCTTTGAAATCTTGAGTCGGGCCGAGCTGGATTGGGCGCCCGTCTATGTAATTTTGGGCGCTTGTCCACTGATTTTGATCCAATCTGTCCAATTTAACATCATATGGATGCTAGTCCACTCATATCGACGCCTTGATTCACTCTAGCTCACCACGGGCGCTTGATTTGATGAATCGGGGCGCTTGATCCATCCTGATTTTGCCTCCAATGTGATTGAATTCTTGAATCAACTCTTTCTTCATCCTTCCTTTCATATAAAACCTCAATGAAAACATCTTTTAAACCTATTTAACATCCACATTGTATATCTACAAGGCATCAAAAACATCGCAAAATGTAATAATATCCAAATAAACATGAAATCAACAATAAAACGCATAATTCAACTAATTTTGCGAATAAACCATTTAAAACCTCACTTGCTCAATACTTCAATATAAATCTCATTTTCTATGCAAATTATATGAATATGGGGGAAATCATTATAAAATATAACGTTATAAATCATATAAAATCACCCTTAACACATGTACATAACAATACACATGAATTGAGACTACTTCAAAGTATTATTCTTGACACCATTTATTGAAATCCGGCCTTGTGTCCATATCCATTCTTGAGCATATAGAAAGTCAACCCAACTTTCCTTGAAGCGGCCATACCTCAAACTCATATAGGTGAATCTTTAATTTACCGTGCACCTGCATTAGCACTCTCAAAAGATTCATTAAGAAGGTAAACTTCAACCTAACTTCACAGGTTTATTGCACATACCTTCGGGATTAATACATGTGCTCAAGTTTCCAATAACAGGCTTACCACATTGAATTTAGCCTAAGGCATTGTACCAAAAGGAAATTGGGCATCCCATTATCGAAGCGATATCTGAGTTGTAGACCCGTCCCGACAACCGACTTTTGTAATAAGTCCTTACCTAATCCTTTCGTCAAATGATCAGCTAAATTCCTTTGAGATCTCACATACACAACCGATATCACCCCGTGAGAGATCAACTCACGTACCGCGCTATGTCTAACGCCTAAGTGTCGTGACTTACCATTATACACTTGACTATATGCTTTAGACAGTGTAGATGAGCTATCACAATGGATAGATATCGGTGATATTGGTTTAGGCCATAGAGGAATTTCATGAATCAAATTCCTAAGCCATTCTCGCTCTCTTTTCGGTCAGCACCCACGGCAATGAACTCCGACTCCATAGTCGAGCTAGATATACATGTCTGCTTCTTAGAAGCCCAATAAATGGCACCTCCACCTAAAACAAACACCCATCCACTTGTAGAAGAATGATCTTCTACATTAGATATCAACTAGCATCCGAATATCCTTCAATCACCGAAGGATATGCAACATAAGTCAAACCAAAATCTTTGGTAGACTTAAGATATCTCAATATCTGAACAACCGCTCTCAAATGACAATTACAGGTTACTCAGTATATCTACTTAGTTTCCCAACCGCATAGGCAATATCCGGTCGTGTACTAGTCATTGCATACATCAAACAACCAATGACTCGTGAATATTCAAGTTGATTCACGGTTTCACCTTTATTAGGTCCAAGTTTCTCATGAGGATCCATGGGAGAATTTGCCGGAGTACAATTTTCACAATTAAATTTCTTCAACACTTTCTCAATATAATGAGACTGTGTTAGTGAAAACCCTCCTTGATTTCTTTTAATTTTAATACCCATAATAACTTCTGTCTCCCCCATGTCTTTCATAGAGAATCTAGAAGATAAGAGTTCTTTACACTTATCAACCTGACTTTGGTTCGTACCAAAAATCAACATGTCATCGACATATAGACAGATTATCACACCATTGCCGGTATCATCAAATCTACTATAAATACACTTGTCCGACTGATTGAGTTTAAACCCACTAGCCAAGACAACCTCATCAAACTTTTGATGCCATTGTTTAGGAGCTTGTTTAAGTCCATACAATGATTTTACAAGTTTACATACCTTATGCTCGTTACCGGGCATAATAAATCCTTCCGGTTGCTTCATGTATATTTCCTCATCCAAATCTCCATTTAGAAACACTGTTTTAACATCCATTTGATGGATCACCAAGTTATGAATTATGGCTAAGGCAATCAATAACCTGATTGAGAGATTCTAGCAACGGGCATAAGTATCGAAATAATCGATAGCTTCCTTTTGCCTAAAGCCTTGTATAACTAACCGGGCTTTATATCGATCAACAGTACCGTCAACTCTCATTTTCCTTTTGAAAATCCACTTGCAACCTAATGGTTTGCAACCTCGTGGTAAATCTGTAAGAATCCACGTATTGTTACCCATTATGGAATCCATCTCGTCATTGATGGCTTCTTTCCAAAATGATACATCCTGAGATCCCATCGCCTCAGAAAATGTTCTTGGATCATCCTCAATATTGTAACAATATGAGTATTGATATCCAACTTCATTTCTCGAACCTTCCACCAAATAAGTGACAAAATCCGGTGGAAATGATTTTGCTATTCTAGCCCTCTTACTTCTTCGAAGTTCAGAAGGCTCAACTTGAGAATCATTATTCTCCACATTCTCCACTCCAACTATCGTAGGAGCAATATCCTTTGGTCTAGGAATAGCTGTAAATCTATTCTCATCAAAGATAGCATCACGTGATTCTATAACTGAGTGAACAGCCACTGAATCACTAGGTTCTATAACATAAAACCTATAAGCCTTGGAATGACTAGCATATCCAATGAAAATGCAATCGATGCCTCTTTCTCCTAAAGTTTTAATTTTAGGATCGGGAAGTCTAACAACATCCTGCAAAATTTCAAACTTTTAAATAATTCAAGTTTGGTTTCTTTTTGAACCAAAGTTCATACGGGGTAGCAGAATTCCTTTTATTAGGAATTCTGTTTAGTAGATAACAGGCCGTTAACATGGCCTCACCCCAAAATCAACTCCTCAATCCCGGGTTGGATAACATGGAATTTACCATATCTTTTAGAGTACGGTTCTTCCTCTCCGCAATGCCATTTTGTTATGGTGTATACGGTGCAGTAACCTCGTGTATAATACCACACGACCAAGTAGGTTGGATCATAGTACTCTCCACCTCTATCGGCACTGCAAAACGTTTAATACTAGAATTCAATTGTAATTCTACTTCACTTTTATAAATCTTGAATTTATCAAGAGCCTCATCTTTAGTATTAAGTAAATACACATAACAAAAACGAGTATTATCATCTATAAACGTAATCATATACTTCTTATTTCCCAAAGACGGTGTGGCATTAAAGTCACACAAATCACTATGGATAAGTTCTAAAATTGTAGACGATCTTTCAACACCACGAAATGGTTGTCTTACAATTTTAGTAAGCATACAAGTAGTACACTTATCCATATTGAGATCAAATGGGGGAATCAAAGCATTTTTAGTCATAACATGCATACGTTAATAATGCACATGACCTAACCTTGCATGCCACAACTTCGAGATATTAATATCAGAAATATGCAAAACTTGATTAACTTTATCATTAATAACATTGAGCATAAACATATTATTACAAAAATATCCAAAACCAACAAATACACCATGTTTTGACAAAATAAACCTATCGGACTCATAAACTTGTTTGTAGCCCGATTTACACAATAGTGCACCCGATACAAGGTTTTTCCGAATGCACGGAACAAACAAAACATTAAATAGTTTTACACACTTTCCAGAACTGAAATTTAAAGTAATAGTTACATGACCACATATTCAACCTTCGACTCGTTTCCCATTTTCAAAATGGATCCATCATTCACCGGTTCAAAATCTTCAAACCAGCGTTGATCCTTGCATACATGCCTTGTTGCTCCCGAGTCGATCCACCATGAAACATCATCATCCTGCATATAAAATGCTTGAAAATAAATGGCACATAATTCATAACCGAATTAATACCAAAGTTAACATTCGACCTTGATGTTTGGGTGGTCCTTGGTCTTCGACCCTGATACGGACCTTTGTTCTTTCTGTTCTTCCGCACTCGGCAATCAGCCTTGTAGTGCCTGTTTTCCCACAAATCCAACAGGCACCCTTTGGCCTTTTCCGGATTCATTGTTGCCACCTTGAATGGTTTCTTTTTCTTACCATTTCCTTTTCCTTTGTTAGTTTTAGAACACTCCCGGCCTCCATTACATGAATGGATGTCGATTCATCAATTTCTTTTCCTTGGTTTTCACACCTCTCCTCGTGTGCCGAGGATTCCTCGATACTGCAGGTGGCTACCAAGTTCAACCAATGAGTTCTTCCTTTATGTGTTTTAACATATGTTTAAAATATTTCCATGATGGTGGTAGTTTATCAATGATACTAGAAAATGTAAATGGATTCATCCATTTCCATTTTGTGTTGTGCAAAGCGGCCTAAAATGCGTTGAAGTTCATTGAATTGTTCAATTCTGGACCGTGTATCTACCATCATGTATTTCATGAAATTACCAACTAGAAACTTTTTAGCAGATGCATCTTCATTTAAGTATTTAGTTTCTAGTGCATCCCATAATTCTTTTGCAGATGCAAAGTTTTGATAAATATCAAACAACGAATCAGACATACCATTGACAATGTGACCACGACAGATGTAGTCATCATTTTCCCATTTGTTTCGCCTTCGTAATTCCTCCAGTGGATCATCATCATCGACTTCTGGTATCTCAGTGCTAAGAACATATACCACTTTCAAAGTTGTGAGAAGGAAATGCATCTTCATTTGCCACCTCCGGAAATCAACGCCTTCAAACTTGTCTAGTTTCCCGAAATTCATCATCAAATCCTTTGTATTCACCATTGTGATCAAAACAATAATTTAAGAAGAATGTTGTAATTTGAGGGTGTGAAGATTGATCACCAATGTCTTGAATTCCTGCAAATATAGAAGATGTTCTGATCCTCGCAGTTTCACGATAAATCGTTGTCCTTCTTAAATTATTCGACCCAATACTTTGTCCCGGGTATCACGAATATTTAAGTGAGATATAAACTGAGAGTTTTTCCTTTAAGTCTGGACAAAGATATTAAAGAGCACTTAGAAGTATTAAGTTATATGGAGTGTTTTTACAAGGATGCTTACAATTGTTATTCTTATTTGTTTAACAATGTAAACATGCTAATATATAGCACTTAGATCTGAAAAAGAGCAAAGGAATACGTCCTTCAAGTGATTGAAACCAAAGGAAAAGGTACCATTTGGTTGTACCCACTTAAAACGGTCAAAAGACACCAAAAATAAGTTTTTCCGACCACAGGTGCCCATCCGTACGGATGCAGTTATCATCCGGACGGATAAGTTACAGTATCAAAATTTTAAATTTTCAGCCATCTATCCATACGGATAGACTCTTATCCGTACGGATAGATTCTTATCCGTACGGATAGCTCTCAATCAGAAATTTTGGATTTTTGTTGGGGAGATTTTGCATCATTAAAACAAAAGAAAATTTATAAAACCTATACTACCATGCAAAACTACCTCCTAACCGGCCGAATACCGGGTAGTTGCTAGTAAAGTTGGATAAGTACGGGTATCGATCCTCAGGGAATTGGGCTGTCGAATCTAGCTTCATTAACTCTTCTAATTGTTACTACTAAGAACGAAATAAAAACGAAAAGGTAAACTGGACAGAGGATTGTTAATCCAAAGCCAGGAAGGATAATTGCGATCAACATAAAATAAATCTAAACTACAACAATAAATCTATCTAACGAACATGATAATGACTGAAGCGACTAAACATGGAACAAATCATAATCCACCATCCCGCAACCCTTAATTTCTTCCCTAGATTATCTTATAGTGATTTAATTCAAGTTGTGGTTTCACCTATCAAACGTATGAATTCCTACTTTCGTAGATGAATTCGCCTATCAATCTCTATCTTTCGATTTACGGAGATTAACGCATCATAAAATAAACCAAGGTGCAAGATTTACTAGATCTAACAACCTAGACATTCAACCTATCAACTTTCGTTTGACATAGATCAAAACGTCTATTCTTTCCTATGGTGATCTCGCGTTTACACCGACTTTCGTCCTACGGTAAACATCAATCGCAAACATCTTTCGATATAAATTTGCAATAACAAATAATCATAGAAAAGATACGAACTTGGAATTTAAACTTACAAGATATCCAGAGAAAGAAAGTAAAAGCGCTGCGAGAAAGATATCCATGGCTGCTCCATGTTTATTCAACCTCAAAACATCATCATGGTTCAAGAAACGAAGGAAAAACAAACAAAATAAAAGACCTAATCTAACCCCGATCACCCGAGCACAAGGCTCGGGTGATCGGCCTAACTCGAGCGGCTCTTTATGCGTGTAATTTTAAGTATGAAAAATCTGATGTATTAGGGTTGGAATCGCAGCTGCTTTTATAGAAAAATCAAGTCGGTTGCTCTGATAAAGGTGCCGGACGCCCGTCCATAATGTCGGACGCCCGTTCACTATTTTCAGCAACAGCATCCAAACTTGTAACGCTCATATCTCGGGCCTCGTAAGTCAGAATGGAGTGATTCAAAATCCTGTAGAATCCTCTCTTCAAGCCCTACAACTCTTATCTTGAGGTCCAGAGTCAAATCGGTTGTTATCATATCAAGAACTGCGTCGGAAGTCAGGACTACCGGAATCTGATTTCCCAACATTCATCTTGATTGATTTCTTTCCTTATATCTTTCAATCTTCCATAACTTTGATTGATCCTTTCCAAGCACGAATTTGGCTCTCTAAAATCCTCTCTTCCATCATCAATGAGTATCTGCAACAATAGGAAAACATACCAAAGCGTAACGTATTTCCAAAATAACATAAAATCATCAATTACGCACATAAATCGTTACGTTTTGCAATTAACCTCTTAAAAACATCATTTACTAAATATTTCGATATAAAGCCCTACTTCTATGAAAATAATACATATACGGGGGAAATTGATATAAAATATATCTATAAAAATCATACAATTTGACCCTGAACAATTTTCATTTCACATCCGTACACTCGTAAAAACTTATATAAGCGTGCACTCCGCACCTCCATACTTATATTTAGCTTTACGAGCATAACCACCATTGTACTAAACCCCGAAAACCTCAATGGCTTGTGATTATACTTAAATCACCAACACCTGTGATTGATAGATTCAAGTCAAGGCTTGCTGGTTGGAAGCTTAGGTTGCTATATTTTGGTGGTAGGCTGACTCTATTAGGACTATTCTTGCTAATGTTCCTTTCTACGATTTCTCCTTATTTCATGCTCCTAAGGCCGTTATTTATGAGTTGGAAAGATTGAGAGCTAGGTCATTTGGGGAGGGGCAAGGGATGAGAGAATAATTCATTGGGTTTCGTGGTCAAATGTGTTAAAATATAAAATCTCGAGGGGTTGGGGGTAGGTCTTCAGCCTCAAAATTGGGCTCTACTTTGCAAATGGTGATGGAGATTTCAAACGGAAGAAAAGGATTTGTGAACAAAAATAGTTTGGGAAATGTATGGTGACGATGGAGATTTTGTTATTGAGAATTCAAAAGGAGGTGGAAGGGTGTTGGGGACAAGGGCGGAGTCAGGATTTTCACTTGGGGTGGGCTAATGAACTATATCGAATTCGTCGGGTGGGCTGGATTAAGAATATTTTATGGATCGAACATGACTACATACATTTATTAGTGTGATATTTTTTTTTCGGGTGGGCTTAGCCCTCCTGAGTCCTAACATACCTCCGCCCTTGGTTGGGGGCGTTATTCGTTGTTGGCGTTTATTTTGAAAAGGAATCAAGTTGTGTTAGTCCCTTAAGTAATGCATTGGTGATGGGTTTATGGTGAAGTTTTGGAAAGATTTATGGGCGGGGAATATAGTGTTAAAAGATAGATTTCCTAGTCTAATATCAAGGAGTGTAAAGTAAATGAGAGGGGTTTTAGGGAGGAGGGAGCTTGGAGGAGGTGGTTGGATTGGAGAAGATCTGTTAGGGGAGAGAAGATGTAGAATTCTTAAGTTTGATTCAGATGGTCTCTTGCATTTCTCCTTTCGTATGTATACCTGATAAACCCTTATGGATGTTGCGTGATAATCATGTCTTCTTTGTGGTGGCCTTAAAAAAACTAATAGTTGATCCTTCATTCGGTGCTCTCGTGTCGGCTTTCAAATTCAGTTGGTGTAAAAATACCGTTGGGTGTAGTGCCCGAAAGACAATTGTTGCTTGTCTATACATGCAAGTGGTAGATTGTTGAAAGTAGCGTCCGACAGACAATTTGTGTAATTGTTTTTATTTAATAAATGACAAATTTTATTTCAACTTATTATTTGGTTTGTGCTTATATTTAATACACTGCTGAAAACCCCAAGTCGTATCATATGTAGCCATATAACATAGTGTGTGTCACACATGAGGATTGAGTTTATGGTGATACACTTGAACTATTAGTCTGTGGTGAAATTAATCAAAGTATGGGGTCTATTGATTAAACCACCATTAATGCGCCCAGAACACTTTAAGGTGTGACCGTCTTATCTGGACCGTCGATATTGGTTATCTAAGTGGGGCATTTATATATGATGTAGTCATATAGGACTGGACCAATTTAATATGAATTTCTCATATAATTCCATAATTGAGAAATCTTATTAAATCACAATATGATCATATATGGATTAACCTTAATCCTGAAGTGATTACAGACTCCTGCTTGTTTCAAGATAGGGTTTGATGTGTTCGTTAAGGATCGCTAAGAGGCGTGGTCCGAATCACTTTCACGTTGGCACTATTCTGGACTGAGTGAGAAGTGTGTGTCTCACAGATATGGAATCCATTCCTTCCTACGGGAAGTAGAGAGACAATCCCCATATTTGTTAATCATAGAAACTGATCGATCCGCGGAGTTCGTATTGGTTATGAACTAATTGATCACTAGTGGTTAATGGTAAATAAGGATAAGATGTTTTGAAGAAGGTTTACGGAAATAATCCCTCTTCATTACAGATAGTCTATGGAGGGTTTGTTTGTATGTAATGATTATATGAATGGACAACTATCGACTCGACTTGACGTTTTGAGAATAAGTTATTTCTATAATCGATAGAGTTCAATTTCGGATTTATGGTGGCGTAATTCCGGAATTAAAAAGTTGAATGGAAATATTCTGTTCGATGAATATTTTATTCATTTTATTGTAGCAACTGGTTATAGGTCTATGGTCCCAGGGTTGGTTCCTAACACGCGAGTGTTTTCTCGTTTTATGGAACTTCAAAAATAAATTAAATAGTTGGTATATTTAATGAATATGCAATATTGTTTATTTGATAAATAATATGTAAAATAGAAAAGACATTTTCTATTAAAATAATGACAATTGTGGCGCCATTCTTTGTGATAAATTAGGAAAAGAAATTTTCCTATATTATGTCACATGTGTAATTAATTATTTATTTGTTTGATAATTAATGGAAAAGAGATAATAGATTGATTTTTTGGGAATTATCTCTTATCTTATGACAAATATCTTTTCCTTATGGGAATTTGTAAATGTGGTATGAAAAGGATAACTCTCTCTTGACTAGTTATTTTCCTATATAAAGAGAGTGCTCCCAACACAATTACACACAATAATCTGCGCCACTTTTCACCAAAATAGAAGATAAAATTTAGTTTCTTGTTCTAGTCATTAAGAGAAGAAAAACCTAGGGTTTTTCTTGAGCATATTCGAGGAGGTTCTACGACGAGGATCGACGTCCACCAGTCGTCGCTAGGAGATACAATCCAGAAGACTGCGGCTTCTCCTTTGGTCGACTATTTCTTCCTCGCTGTTTAGGTAAATCTTCAACCTTCTCATAGTTATAATAATTATTAATGTGGATCATATCGTAGTAAAATCGCATGCGAATTTATTCGTAGCTTCCGTTATGCATGATCGAGTGTCTCGATCGGTGCTGTGAATCAGATCTGACGATCCAATTATGGATCGGATCCGGATTCGGGTTTCTGTATATCCAGCATGTGGTATCAGAGACAGGTTAAAGCGATTTTGCATTCTTGATTGCATAATTAATTAATAAGGAGTGGAATTGAATAAATAATGCATCTTTTATATGTTTATAAAATATATGCGTGGTTGAATGTTTTGGTTGACGAGATGGATTGAGGTTGTACTTGTTTACCGTTAGATCTATTGTAAACACAAATTTTCTGGGTATAAGAAATTATATAATTTATTTTGTTGTAATTTAATTTCCTAGTAGCTAGAAAAATTAGATAAGCAGCGGCCGTGTTGTATTTATTTATTTTTCGAAGAAGATCACCAACCTATAGCAATATCATGGGGGTCAAGGCGCTGATTCACCAAATTGAAGAGCCGAGTTCGACTCTCTCTCTCTCTCCCCTCCCCTCGCCCCATACGTGTTTTTTTTTATGAAATTGTTTCCAAAAAAAACGATTTTCAAAAAATAATGTAGCTGAGGGGAATCAAACACACACACTGCGGGTTGGAAGGACGCGTCTAACACCAACTCAGCTACCGCATCTCTGTTCAAGAATCGGATCAGATAAATTAAATACAGTGCGGCGGACGAAGGGTTTATATTTATATTTATATTTTTTTTTAGATTAGATACCGGGATACCAACGATCCATCTCAGTGGTTTATTTTTCGCATTTATTTTCTTATGTGATATAACCATGTCATGCATCATATTAAAGAATTTCACTCCAAGCATATGTATACATGTAGAAAATTAATATTGACATTAATTAGACATGTATGAACACGATAATTAATTTAAATTAAAAATAAATTATATTAATTAAAGGAATGAGAATTTTATCGGGATATAAAATTCACATGATAAACTTAATTTGGGATTATGAATCTTTCGGGGTTTGGGTGATGTAGTGTCTACATAAATTAGAATTTTGATATTAAAAAATTGGAAAATCATGAAAATTGGACACCAACTATACGGTATTTGGAACCGACAAGTTTGTGATTGTTTTTCTTGATTTATTATTTTTCGAATTATTGGAAAAATTCTACAATCCTAAAACTTTTATCATGACAAGATTAGAACTATAAAATTATTTGATGAATTTTAATTGTGTAGTGTCTACACAAATTTCTGAATAATCGATAAATTGGAAAATCATGAATAAGGTGTCGCTAGTTAGACGGTATTTGGAATCGATAAACTAGTGGGAGCTTTAAATTTCGTGATTTATTGTTTTCAAATTATTGAGAAATTCATAAGTTCTAATGTATCAGGATTATAAAATTTTTGGTGAGTTTTATTTGTGTAGTGTGTACACAAAGGAATTTTAATCCATAAAATTGGAGGATCGTGGATATAGTGACACTAGTTAGACGGTATTTGAAACCGAGGAACTAGTGGGAGGATAATATTAAATATTCATGATCCATTGTTTTTTGGGTTATTAGAAAATTCCAAAATCCTAATGAGACTACCTAATTTTCAAAATAACGAGTGGGAGCGGGGAAGGTGAAAACCGACCCCACGGCCTCTACTGTCAACACAAGCATATGAGAGAATGGTGACGCCTCGTGCCACTTTGATTTCGCCCCCCTACGGATGGCCTTCACCACTATCAAAATTCAAGGCTTGGTCTCCGAAAGGATAGGATTTTGAGTACTCGTCGGGTCACTGACCTACCCTAAGGCGGCATACTCGGGGCGTACTTAAAAATCTGAAACAGTAGGTCACACTCACAAGGATATTTTTTGGAAATATCTTGTCTGAAAAAGGAAGGTAATCAACAATTAAGTGAATATGTCAGATTCTTGACTTTTTGTTGAGAGAGATTGTCTCAATTTAATCATCACCTCTTTGACCTACCCTACGGCGGCACTATAGGTGTGAGATTAAATCCTTGGAATGTTAGGATAAACTGCATGCATTACATCACGTTTATAATTCCTAAAATCATTATTAGTTGTGGTGTATGATTTGATTTATATTTCTGTCATAATTTATTTTTGCAACTACATATCATCTCAAGGTATCTAAACTGCTAAACACGGTATATTGACTAATGATGACTTCGTAAAAGTGGAAAAGTAACAAGAACGTTGAACTCAATAATCGAGAATGCAAATTAATTTTTCGGAAGAGGATGTTTCTCTTGAGCCTACAAACTTTAGTGACATTGATAAGTATGTCACTGCTGTCACTCGTGTTGAATGAGAGACAAAACAAAATTAGTTCAAAGATGACGAGAATGATTTGGTATCAATCTCACTAGGCATCCCACAGTTCACGAGTAGTGTCTACTCAAATGAACTACTAGTTCACAGACATTTCCTTTAAAGAAAGCCAAGAATGGGAAGATAAATGTCTACAAGTGTAAGTCATCTAAACTAAATAAGTTAAAGGCTAAACCGAAATATTAATAAAAGAAAGTAAATGATAAGGAAAGTGATTTCGGATCACCAACCTATGAATCCTCAGAGACTTTCTTAACCGAGTAATTTGACGAAGCTAAAGTTCTTTTGTAAGAACAAGGCAGCTGGGCATTCATGATGAAGAATAGACAACGGGCAGTTATTTCAGCTAAGATAGTGGGAGTGATATAAGGAAAGAAATTTCGGATTTTAATCCTTGAATATCGCTGAAATTTAATTTCGGTTTTCAGATTAGTTGGGACGAATGGATTCACTTTCAAATCGATAATATAGTTGCCTTAAAGAAAGTGAATATGACATTTGTATACGATTTCGAGACTCGGAATTTCGTTTGATAGAGTCAGAACCACTAAGTAATGCTGAAAAGGTATATGTAACACGTCAAAAACTATTAAGGCAAATGGTTTCCGTATTTAGATAGACGATTCTTTAGCATTCATTAATTAGTGCATATATCCTAAAGATAAGATCTTAAGACTGGCTAGGGGTGATTCCTATCTCATAGTCTAATAACATTATCTCAAAGGAAAAATGACTAAGTATTAATTAGGAAAAGGTAATAGAGCAAAATAAATATCACAACTTGTTCATATTGACCTTCGGGGTATGAAGGATACAATATAGTGGGAGTTTTTGAGTAATAGATATTTTGTCTAAAGACTACTCGAAACGCCGAATAGTTTATCTAAATATTTGAAGGAATCTCTGATATTACCAGAGAAAAGAGTATTACATGCTCAGATATAGGCCATAGCATAGTATTTGGAACTGATGCTCGGCCTACCTCCAAGTGAAACGATTTCACTGGCCTACCTCCAAGTGAAACGATTTCACTGAAAGGATAAAACATGTATTGTCTTGTATAGTTAGTGATATGCTACATTACACTGCTTAACTCAATTAAGATATTGATTGCAAAATAACGGTTTACATTGTTATGCAATACCGAGAAGTCTACCTAGAAGATGCTTATGAATTTGTTGATAAGGAGTGAAGTAAATTTATTCCACTTCCTCAAATAGAGGCATTTAGCATTTATGCTTGAAGGTAGGACTGGAGATTTTGCATAAACATTCAGATGGTGACTGGTCGTGAAATATCTTAATACAATGAGTGAAGGTTGGTTATAAGATTCTGAAGATCGGATAATGACGGTTGTACTGTCGCACCCTTTCTAAAAGAATGTTTAAATAACAACCTTGGACCTTGAAGTAAAGATACTCAAGGACTTACTATCTAATCTAATCAGACTACATCCAACATTGGTTGTTTGGGGTAATACTGATAAATACTACTATACTATATCAAAATATCAATCCACCCAAATGCAGTGGGAGTATGGTTTAACCATTGACCCGCTGTGATTATGCAGACTTAACAGTCTGCTGGGGGTAATTGATAACCAATGGTCTTTTTGCAAGGACTGTATAGGATTCTGATAAAAGAGATTAGTTTAAGGCCATAAAATCCTGAAAATGGATTTTTGGTACTCCATGTCTGTTCACACTCTTGTAGAACCGCCTGAGTGTCTCAGGCCCAGTGAGAGTAATTGGATCTACATGGAAAAGAGTCGAATGAATAGGAAAGTTTATCTTTTCAATGCAAAACTAAGTGGTCTAGGGGTAATTCCCTGAGAAGTAGAGAGTTAACCAGGGGTGATGCCCTGAAACTCTCTCGCCACTCGGCCTTCCTTGACTTCTTGGAAAGCAGAAAGATTACCAGGAGTGATGCCCTGAAACTTTCTTGCCCAACAGTGGAGCTTGATTTCATTTGGAACAGAAGGGTTTTTCTTAAAGACAATGGCGGATTGATTTTTATGCTTATATCCATTGGTGGATTAAAGCAAACCTCTAGGTCATTAAAAGTCACATATTTGAAATGTTTGGGCTTGACCAGAATATTGATGAGTCTTTTGTATACTGGAGAATCAATATTGGTAAAGTAGTAGACGTTTGTGTTTATAAATGATAACACTGCAACAGTTGAGGACAACATGAGTGTGTTATCTGAAGTCAGGAACTGATGAGCCAAGCTTCTCTGAATTAGAGAAGTCGACTATATTCTTAGAAATTGATTCAGTCGAATTCATGAGAACAAGTTATGGCAGTATCCCATCCATCTTATTGGTTAAGATGATGATGTATTTTTGTATGCAATATTCAATGAGAGGTTTCCTATCCAAGCCCTCATGAAATAATTCTCTCAAATCTTCGGATATAAAGAAAACGGGATAAATTCTCTTTTGGATAGAGAAAGTCAGGTTATTAAAAGTCAATAACAGTCGAATCTTGGATTCAGACGTTGAGTAGCAGTATATTGCATCCTCAAGTACCTTCAGAGAACGAGGAATTATATGCTTGTATATTCGGGTGCAAACCTGAGTATTGATTACACTGATTCTGACTTTAAGTCGGATTAAGGATGATCGTTAATCGATCTCGGGCTCAGTGTTTACTCATTGTGATGGAGATACAGTCTGGAGAAATCCAGCATTGCCAGTTTGACTCTATAAGTCAAATACATAGCAGCTTTTGGAGCAGCTAAAGAGGCAGTATAGATTGAAATGTTCCTTGCTGATCTGGGAATAATTCCAGGTCTGAGTCAGCGGATATCACTTCACTGGTAAAATGGTTTAGAGGTAGCTTATGCAAAGGATCTACGCAATCACAAGAGGTCAAAACCATATTGAGAGAGAGAACCACCTGATCAGACAGACCGTGCAGAGAGGCGACGTTTCGGTCCTAAAAGATCGCCACTAGCCGACAACCTAGCTGATCAATTTACCAAGTCGTGTTGCATCTAATGTCACTGATAAGCTCTTGGTGGGTATGAAATTGGGAGATATGTCTCATCTGCTTTAGAGCAAGTGGGAGAATGTTGTGGATAGAAAAAATAAGGGTGTGGTGCTCTAAAAACAATTGTTGCTTGTCTTTACGGGCAAGTGGGTGATTGTTGGGTGCAGTGCCTGAAAGACAATTGTTGCTTGTCTATACGGGCAAGTGGGAGATTGTTGGAAGTAGCGCCCGAAAGACAATTTATGTAATTGTTTTTATTTAATAAATGACAGATTTTATTTCATAATTTCTTTGTGCTTATATTTAATACACTGCTGAAAATTCCAAGTCGTATCATATGTAACCATATAACTTAGTGTGTGTCACACATGAGGATTGAGTTTATGGTAATACACTTGAACTATTAGTCCGTGGTGAACTTATTCAAAGTATGGGGTCTATTGATTAAACCACCATTAATGCGCCCAGAACACTTTAAGGTATGACCGTCTTAACCGGACCGTCGATATTGGTTATTGTTGGAAATAAAATTTATGTTTTGATGATGATTCATCACTTATTCAGTTATTGTTTTTAGACCCCATTGATGAAGTGTCATAACTAGCTGTTATAGTGCAAAACAAAAAGATGTCTAGAAATCAATGTATAGGATTTAATAGAGTCTGATATTTTTATAAGTTAATCAGACAAGCATTGTAATAATTTTAGGATCAGAACTGAGAAATTGGGTATTCAACTTAAGGAAACTGAGATCCTGGAAAACTGACATAAGAGCACACCAACAGAAACTGAAGAAGGTAAGTTCGCTGAGGGACACAGACTCAGTTGACTTATCTAAAATATAGAAGAACTGAGGGACCCAGACTCAGTTATTGAAGAGTGAAGAACTGAGGGTTCAAACTCAGTTTATGAAGAGTAAGTCGAGACTATAAAGTAAGACTTCAGGCAAGATTGTGATGACCTGAACTGACTTTATGGATCTTGTAGAAGGCCTAAGAATCATAAGGACAATGATATCTTAGATGATTGTTTGATAATGGTGTACTCTGATTTAGTGAATTATAATCAGATGAAGGATAGAGTACTGAGATTTTGAATAAGAGTAAAAACTCAGTTAAAGCTCTTAAAAACTGGAAACTAACTACGTCATCAGTTCTTAACTAAGTTAAGAAAAACTGAAGACAAATCAGACCGTTATAAGACAAGCAATCTTATTGGACACGCAGAAATGTCTTGAAGGACACTGACACAAAAAAAAAAGTAGGACCACTAACGGCTATAAGGATTCAAATTCAAATGATCTAACCATTAGAGAAACCCCTATAAATAGATTACTTCTACTACAAGAAGATATGCGGAATTCTAAGAATTAATCTAGTCAAGAAAGATCATACTATGGGGGAAAGCAAATCAAAAGAATTCCTGCTAAGCACTTAATTGCAAGATTAAGAAATATCTTCAAGTGTTCATAAGCATTCAAAGAAACATCAAGATCAATCATTTGAAGAACAGAGCTGTGCATAACTTGTATATCTAGAAGAGAAAGCTCAAATCACAAATTGAATCATAGTTATTGGTTCAAGTCTCAACATTGATTTTATCAAAGGTGTTAGACTGTGAAACACCAAGAAGATGTGAAGGACAGTTGAGCTGCAGTCAGGAAGACTGTGTTTATGATGAGCAGGTGAAGAGGCAATTCAACCCTCTAAGGACCAGTGTAGCAAGCTTAGTTCAAACATCAATTCTACATGTTGAAGGCTGAAGCTGGAAGATTGTGAAGCTAGGGATTAGTGAAGGACAATCAAGTGTCTAGAATTTACATTGTGTCTTGTAACTGTAAACCTCAAGAACATAGTGGATTTGGCCTCCGCATCACGGGGGAAGAGAGGACTGACAGGATTACACCACCTAGAACCTCTATAATTCTTGTTTATTTACATTACGCATTTATTTACTGCATTATAGTTATATTCATCTACTTTACATACTCAACAAAAAACACCGAGATCTTGAGTCGACATATTAACTAATTCATATTTTACAAAGGCTTAATTTAATCATTACCGGTTTAACATCAAATAGATTTGGACCGATTTAATCTGAATTTCTCATATAATTCCATGATTGAGAAATCTTATTAAATCACAAGATGATCATACATGGATTAATCTTAATCTTGAAATGATTACAGACTCCTGCTTGTTTCAAGATAGGGATTGATGTGTTCGTTAAGGATCGTTAAGAGGCGCGGTCCGAATCACTTTCACGTTGGCACTATTTTGGAATGAGTGAGAAGTGTGTGTCTCACAGATATGGAATTCATTCCTTCCTGCGGGAAGTAGAGTGACAATCCCCTTATTTGTTAATCCTAGAAACTGATCGATCCGCGGAGTTCGTATTGGTTATGAACTAATTGATAACTAGTGGGTTAATGGTAAATAAGGATAAGATGTTTTGAAGAAGGTTTACGGAAATAATCCCGCTTCATTACGGATAGTCTATGGAGGGTTAATTTGTTTGTAATTATTATATGAATGGATACTTATCGACTCGACTCGACGTTTTGAGAATAAGTTATATCTATAATCGATAGAGTTCAGTTTCGGATTTATGGTGGTGTAATTCCGGAATTAATAATTTGAGTAGAAATATTCTGTTCAATGAATATTTTATTATTTTATTGTAGCTACTGGTTATAGGTTCATGGTCCCCGGGTTGGATCCTAACACACGAGTGTTTTCTCGTTTTATGTAACCTCGAAAATAAATTAAATAGTTGGTCTATTTAATGAATATGCAATATTGTTTATTTGGTAAATAATAGTAAAAGAGAAAATACATTTTCTATTAAAATAATGACAATTGTGGCGCCATTCTTTGTGATAAATTAGGAAAATAAATTTTCATACATTATTTCACATGTGTAATTAATTATTTATTTGTTAGATAAATAATGGAAAAGTGATAAGAGATTGATTTTTTGGGAATTATCTCTTATCTTATGACAAATATCTTTTCCTTATGGGAATATGTAATTGTGGTGTGAAAATGATAACTCTCTCTCAACTAGTTATTTTCCTATATAACAAAAGTTCATCCCAACACAATTACACACAATAATCTACGCCACTTTTCACCAAAATAGAAAAGAAAAATTAGTTTCTTGTTCTAGTCATTAAGAGAAGAAAAACCAGTTTTTCTTGAGCATATTCGAGGAGGTTCTACGGCGAGGATTGACGACCACCAGTCGTCGCTAGGAGATACAATCCGGAAGACTGTGGCTTCTCCTTTGGTCGACTATTTCTTCCTCTCCGTTTAGCTAAACTTCAACCTTCTCATAGTTTATTAATTATTTATGTGGATCATATCGTAGTAAAATCGCATGGAAATTTATTCGTAGCTTCCGATGTGCATGATCGAGTGTCTCGATCGGTGCTGTGAATCAGATCTGACGATCCAATTATGGATCGGATCCGGATTCGGGTTTCTGTATATCCAGCAAATACTTCATTCGAAGATTAATATCTTTATATGGAAAGCTTATCTTAATCGAATCCCTACATTGGTTAATATAAGAAGCGAAGGCATTGTTTTAAACTCTATTTTGTGACCGTTTCGCAACTTAGAACAGGAAGAGGTGGACCATATCCTTTTCTCATGCTCTTTTGCAAGTTCACTTTGGAATTTAGTGTTCAACTGGTGGATTCTCTATTTCTTTGCCCACTAATTGGTATGAGTTGTGTCGTTTCAATCCTCGTTTGACTCATAACTCTAAATTGGCTTGGTTATGGGAAGCTATCAAACAGAGCACTATTCGGATATTATGGATAAAGAGAAATAAGTTGATGTTCCAAAAACATATTGTTGATGCTGTTGTGTCTCTTCATTGAAGGGTAGAGTTCATCTTTTGCATGGATCAATTAATTCTAAATTGTTTTTCGATTGGGATAGGTGAAAATTTAATCCTTATTATGCTTTATAATTTATCATTGTAATTTGTTCTGAATTGTACTATTTTTTAGGCTCCAACATCTTGCTGGGTAATACAAAGTAACCAACTCAGTGCAGTAGCCTATCTTTTTCAAAACCCTTAAAGAGTATTTTAAGGAGTGTAAGTGAATGAGTGAGTGAAGATTGTCTTGGGCTCATGGGTTGTATATATCATTTTTTTTTGAATAGCCAAGAAACTTATTATTAATCAGCAAGATGCTAAAAAATTACAAACAAATTTTAATGTTCTAGATAAAAGATACCAATTTTCAAATCAAACACTATAAACGAAGCAACCTCAAACTAAATCATTCCGCAAACAAACCAAGTCACATCAACAGCCTTGATCTCCACGTCAATGAAAATCGAAACCATTTTCCTAAGGCCTCAAGAAGCCGCAATCATCAGATTTGCCTTCCAATCTTCCCATTCTAGCTTCTTGAGGCAATTAGCATTCGAAAGCCAAGAAAAAGACAACCTCTAAATCTCTCTGAAAATTAATTCCGGATTTATGACAAACGAATTAAAAATGATTTTATTTCTCTGATTCCAAATGACCCAGGCAGTGACACCAACTATTGCTGACCCCAAATAGGAGTTCAAAGACGATGGAGACGGACCGGCATAAAGGATGCATATATAAATCACTAAAGGAGAATTCATTTAACCCATCTATCTTACACCAATTTAAAACATACGACAATTCAAGAGTGTTCCTTACTCAATCCATGATAAGGGCATCTTAATAGAAAATATTACATTCACCCCTTTTTAGGACATTTTAATCTTAATAATCACTTATGAGTGACTTTCATCGGCTCTCACATTGTGGTTTTAATAACGCCGTAGGCTAATCATCCTTGTTTGATTAAAAGTCTGAATAATCTGTCATTTTTTTCCATTGGGAATACTAAAGCCGCTTTTAAGGATTTCTTAATAATCACAAATACCCTCCTCCCCCTTAGAAAATTCTAGATGTGACCTTCACCTGCCTCACATCGGAGGATTCTAGATGTGGTGTTCACTGCCTCTAATATGTTGTATATAGTGTTGTATATAGTTTTATCCGTCACCAGAGGTTTCTAGGTGAAGATTCTAGATGTGGTCTTAGCCGCCTCTTATTGTGTTGTATATAGTCTGTCACCGCGTTTTACTGTGTTGTGTATAGTGTTGTATATAGTTTCATGTACTTTGTCACCGCCTCTTACTGTGTTGTATATATTGTTGTATATAGTTTCATCTGGTAGTTGGTCACCTCTAACTAGGGGCGACTGCATAAATTTTGTCATACGGATCAGAAATCGTGAGCAACACCTCGTTTTCTTTTTCTATGATTAAACTACAACTAAAATTAATTTTTCAAATATGATTACGGGTCAAAGGCAATGCTTATAAAATTTAGACAGTCAATGTAGGAAAATGTTGTAACCAATACAAAAAAAGATAAACTTCGAGTCGTGTAAAAACACTCTCCTAAAAGACTATTTCGGAGCAACCAAAATGTCTTACTTTGATAATATGAGTCTTCCTTTTCTCGTAAAAAGGGCAACATATACAAAGATAAATCTTACACAACCCAACAATGTGTTTGTTCGTGCCAAATTTATTTTCAACGCCATTTCATCTAACATAGAAACTTCCATCTTTTGCAAATTAGTCTCCGCCATAGTCACTTCCACCAAACACATCTCGATATGCCGATAGTCTTTTAGATTGTAGGAATATTTGTTGTAACACAATACAAAAAAAAGATAAACCTTGAGTAATGTAAAAACACTCTTCTAAAAGACTATTTTGGGGCAATCGAAATGTCTTACTAGGATAAAACGAGCCTTTCTTTTTCTCGTAAAAGGGGCAACAAATACAAGGATAAATCTTACCCAACCCAGCAATGTGTTTCTTATTTTATTTGAAAATAAAATAAAATATCTCATAAAAAGCTTTTGACACCCAAACTCTATTCACAAAAAAAAAAAAAAAAAAAATCTTTGCCATTTTCATAAAACAACTATATATATATATATATTCTCATGGAAAGAAATGTTAGGAACTTGTACAGCTTTCCTAAGTTTTTTTTAAAATAAAATATCCGGTTTCAACCCAAAAAAAAAAAAAAAGAAAGAAGAGAGAGAGAGAAGTGTTAGGAAGGCCAAAGTAACAATTAATTATTCACATTAATGGGTATTATAAATTGCACATTGAAGAGAGAGTTTAGTCTATATACGTTACATTCAGCTAAAGAAAAAGGAAAAGGAGAGATTTTGCTAATCAGCATTTGAAGTAATAATTCTATATCTTATAAAAATACCACACTAAACTTTTGAAATAATATTAAAATATTTTCAGCAGTCAATACATAGGTATTAATGGATAAAATTTTTAATCAATGTAAAATATACATAGACTTATATTTTAATGAGGGTCAAGTGACCCATTTCCTCCTTACTCCAACCGCCCCTGGCTCTAACGCCCTAGAAATTGATAATGAATTCAGTAATTATAGTATAACCTCGATAAATAAATACCCTTATTACCAGAAAAAAAAAAAAAAAATCATTTAGCAAGGTTTTTCATTTATCGAACATTATCTTAATCCCATTTGCCCAAGTCGGGACCAGAGAAAATAATTCATTTAGCGAGGTTATTAATTTATCGAATATTCATTTATCGATGTTATATTGTACCTAGGTCGGTCTAAAATTATTATCTCAAATTATCAAGTTCATTATGTCCACCATAAGAAAAACAGGATTTAGTGACATAGAAAAACGCCTCCATAATTATCTGACATATGAGACGTCTCAGTCAATATTATATCTTAATAATCTTTTTCATATGTATCCTATGTGATATATTACAATAAAAATTTAGCGACATGATAATAGCACGGTCAAATAGCTGGACATTATAATTGTCACAACATAACGTGACAACTAATGCCGCGTGCTACAAAATGTAATCATGTGATTTAATAATATGCTATGATTCCATTATAGTATCAATTTGATTATTTCGATACATTACTTTAATATCAAAGCCAAACTTGTTGATGAAGAAAAGCTGGAAATAAAAATTAAATAATTGCAACAAAGTTCTACTGCCAGATAACTGAACACTGTCAATAGGTGGTGATATCTGTAGCCGGTTAAATAGTTTATAGATACTTTTAATATATAGCCGGACATTGACTAATTACCTTAATTACCTGGCTTTTAACTTTCTTACATTCTTAAATTTTGTGGTGCATGTCACGTACCACTTCAAAGATACTTGTGATATGTTCCAAAAATAAAAATGAAACAAGTTATTAACTTGTTAGGAGGAAGTCTTATAGTTTGGCTTATAATTATAGATTTTTGCCGAAAAGGACTTATTAATTCAATTATCCGGCTCTAAGAACACTAGTTATTAATTAGGACAAAATATATGTAAACATACCAAAATACCCCTTTATTCTTTACTAAACTCTCCTCCTCCCATTCTTCGATCTGGAAGCTGCAAATTGAATTACCGCCGGAGAAGAAGCGAGGGGAGGTTGACTCAACAGAGAGTCTTGCCGGAATAGGAAGAAAGGATGCAATTAAATTTGTTGGAGGAAGCAATAGACGGAATGAGTGGCTGGAGGAAGCTGCGAAATGTCTATTGCAATTTGCGGTGGTTTCTAATTCTGTGAATGGACGCCGGAGGAAGCTGCGATTTCCGGCGGAAGGGAGCAGCCCGTCGGATATGTTTCTAATTTTGGGATTTTTTTTGACCCAGATGGCGGCGGCGATAATTGATGGCCGGCTGAGTGGCTGCCATAGATGGCGGGTCGCCGCTTCATCTCCGCAAAAAAATCCGGTCCCGCTTCCTACACCGTGTGCGCCTGGTCAGCCATGTGCACCGGCGAAGGAGTTAACGGCGGCCATAGTTGCCGATGAAGCAGCCTGTATTTTTTTTATTTTTTTTTTTGAAAAAGTTTAGGGTTGTTGCTTTTAATTTTTTTAACGTTATTACATTTTTGGGACGGTTACTACTTATTTATGGGATGTTACGACTTGTTTATGATATGTTACAACTTTTTTTTTTTTGACGGTTACGACTTGTGTATGGGATGTTACGCCTTGTTTATTGGCCGTTGCTATTTTTTACGGGCTGTTACTACTTTTTAATAGGCTGTTACTACTTTTCCATTTTAATGTTACGGGCAGTTACTCCGTTACGACATTTTACGGGCTGTTACTACTTATTTTTTTAACAAATAAGGGTTGTTACTACTTGTTTTTAGACCGTTACTTCTTTTTCATTGGATGTTACGACATTTTATGGATCATTACTACTTGTTTCTTGACTCATTACTATTTGTAGAAGGGTAAAAGTAACAAGGGGTATTTTTGTCCAAATATTTTGTTTTTGTCCTTTATAACATCTGAAAAATAAAAATGTCCTTGCAGACCCATTTATTTCATATATACACCTGCGTAGAGATAATCTTTCTAATTCTAATAATTTGCACAATGTACATTGATCTAATAATGAGCTAGACTATAACCCAGTATGAGAACCAGTTTTCGAGCCCCGTTAAGAACAAAGTGTGTGTGAGTTAAAATCTTTCGTTTTCCGAAAAAAAAAAGAATTCTAATATTTTGCTAGTGATCTTATAATAAGATGTGTTCCTAGCTACGTACTAGAATTATTCGGCTACAACTAGTGACATGACCTATTTTTAAACTCATGAGAAGGGTTTATGATGATGTCTGGGATCAGACAGGCCATGTGTCACTCGTATAATATCCGGATTCGGGTAATCCACCTTAGCAATCTTTACCAACCACCGCAGGTCGGTCAGGTCGAGGCCTCTCCCGAAACACAGGTCAGACTGAGCTTTCCTTCAATTATACGAAGCAACCAAATAAGATAATTACGGGAAGAATCTTTGGTCGTTAAGATTCTGATTTGAATAGTAAGATATATTCGCAATAATCCCTAAAAACCAGGGATAGGCATTAACTAATCCTTAGGGATTACGATTCCTAGTAAATGGGTGAGACACCCCCTATAAAAACAATCCCTACGGAACTACGAAGAACTTGATTCTAATAGCAAACTCTCAGGCTCAGTCTAAACCTAATACCCAAAAGACTCTCGCATATACAGTTCTAGTCTTTGAATCCTGGTAAATTGCCTCTAGATTGATACCCGACGGAATCCATCTTCATCAATTGGCGTTAGAATAAGGGCGATTTATTGGCAATTTTATCAAGATCAAAATAATCAGTTTACATCATCATCAATAAACCATACATCATGATCAATTGCATAAAAATACATTTTGTCACTCGTTGTGAATGAGTAATTGTGCTAACAGCATTAGAGATAGTGAAACCTTTTAGCTTCTTTACGTAATCTTACTAACCCAGTTCACTTATAATTATTATTTCCCAGTCGTTTATGCATCAAAATAGTGAGAACAAAAGCATACATTTACATATTATGCATTTAAACACATGAAACGATAAATGACTATGGTGTTTGAGTCTTCACCTCGATTGTTTGGGTTGTTTCCCTCATGTTCTTCTTCCACTGATACGTAATTATTCACTTGGAACTTGAGTAGTAGGCCCAATGAAAAGGATTTATTTCACAAAAATGTTGAGTTATTGCTTTGAGTTTGAGAGAATTCAGAGACGAAATAGTTCATTGGAGCTCGGATGTTTGAAGTGCTTCTTAATCCGAGACGTGAAACCGACGATTTTCGGGAGACATTTGCCGCAACCGCTGGCACGAGATCGGTGAGCGCAATTTGTCTTAAGAAAAGAGTGATTTCACTTTCGCCTCGATTTGTTTTATAGTCCTTTATTTTATGCATCCTTTTACTTTTATGTTTTGTTCTGTAATTACTACCGGTAATTATGGAATTGTTTCATAAACTACTCCACACACGAAACGTTTTCCTAATCTATATTGCATTTCATATGACGACACATAGGTCCGATAATGATGTAACCCATGAAATTGAAATGTTTTGTTCTGTAATTATGGGATTTTCACTCCATACACGATACGTTTTCCTAATCTATATTACGTTTTATATGACGACACATAGATACGATAATGACGTAACCCATGAAATTGAACTCGATGTATTACATTAAAAATATATCGTGCCAATCATTGTGGTTAATTAAATGGTTGCGGTTTAGTATTATTATTATTCATATAAAATCGGTAAACATAACATAGCGTTGTAAATACTATGCAAGCGCAATTCATCAATTAAACCAAAGCATCTATATATAACATTGCGAATACATCATCATAATATAAAACATTCTTCATCCGTCCCATTTTAATATTCTGTTTGACTTTTCACACGTTTAAAAAAATATAATTAATGCTTTGAATCTCATTAAATGATCCAATATGTTTACATTTATTACAAAGTATTACTTAAAGGACATAAATGTAAAACATATTAGACCGTTTAATGAGATTCAAAATATTAATTATATATTTCTTAATCGTATGAAAAGTCAAACAGAACTATTAAAATGGGACGGAGGGAGGATAATAGAAATACGATAAACTATTTGTCCACGATAAATATAATAACATATTTTTACATCATTAATTATATGGAAAATTAGGGATAAGGACACAATCTGAAATATTTTTAAGAAACGGAACAACTACATATTTTTTATAGGAGAAGGACAATCGCATAATTTTTATAATGAGAAGGACAAACAAAGAATCCCGAAAATCGCTTAATCTCCCCAGTGAATCCCGAAATCGGTGAATTTCGATAGTGAATTTCAATAGTGAATCCCGAAATTAGTGAATTTCGACGATGAATTTTGAAAATTAGTGAATTTCGACGGTGAATTTCGTCAATGAATTTAAATAAAGAATTTCGAACACAAGTGAATTTCGATAAAATGAATAAATAGTTTTGTCCTTTATGCAAAAGTTTCAAAAAGCGTCTCTTCTACTCAATTGATGAAATATTTCTGTCCTTCTCCCTCATTCCCCCTTAATTATAAAGTATGAAAATCATCATATTAATGATCCAAAAATATGTCGTATTGATTATTGTACTGGCTGGTCATAACATCATAAGTAAGAGTAATGATACATGGACAACACTCATGTCATCCGTCATCAACATCATTGATCATAATGAGTCTACATCATGATCAATAGTGTAGATGATCGTTGTGTCCTGTTGTGACACATCGGTTGTGCAATGGCAATAGTGTAGATGATCAATAGTGTATCAGGTTCAACAAGCAACATTGCAATGGCACAAGCCAGCTTGACAAGAGCCACGCATAATGCACATCGATCCAGCTGTACAATCGCCTAAAGAAGTGCATACATTTGCACATGAACCACCCACGCATGCACCCCTTACTTCTTTGCAATTTTCGCCTTTCACCGTCATCATCATCATCTCTGCATACATAACATAATTTTCAATAATAGCCATGGAGATTAAAAATCCAGCGTCTTTATTTACACCATACTTTTATCTATGCACCACACCAGATATATAGAGTCTGACTTTCAAAAGTCGATTTATATATGGCTTAAAAGGTTGATTTTTAAAGGCTATATATTTCGGTTTATAACTATCCAAGTTATTCTAACTCAACCCATCTGAACATAGTCCATTAACCCTCCTAGATATAAAATCCTAGCTCGGTCCTTGGAACTGTTGATGCATGATATAGAGCCATGGAATTAAGCAGAGTTACACAAACAGTTACACCAGCTTAATTAATTGATCATAACAAACTCTAATCGCTTTCCTACACAAGTGTTCGACTAAATGCCAAAGCATGAGCTATGTGCCATGGCTCTATGTCAGAAAGAGGCAATAATTGAAGTTGCAAATATATCAATGCCATTAATAAGAAATACAGAGATGCCAATACAAAGCCAAGATAAGAAATAGAGAAAAGAGACAAAAGGAATTAATCTGAGACCCTTGATCTACACATTACATACCCTCATTGGTGATCATCATCGTCGTCAGAAAGATTACAGCCACAGCCAGCTTAGTGCAATAGCCCATCTTTTTCAAGAATCTTGAGAGTGTTTTAAGGAGGGTAAGTGAATGAGTGAGTGAAGACTGTCTTGGGCTCATGGGTTGTAAATATTGTGTTTGAAAAATACGAGGTTGTAAGGAATAAGGATATGGACAAATCAAGCCTTATTCAATCCTGTTAAGAATGTGTATCATGTGTGGAGTGATTACGGAACAGATCCGTAATTTACGGATTAGATTACGGAATATTAAACTAGAAAATAAATCATGCGAATAGAATAATTCATATTATCGAGCAGATTTAACAAAACCAATCTTACCATACAGATCTAACTTAAAAAAAGAATGATAAAATGTGGTGCAGAAAATAAAGGACATGAGATCAAACCGAGGCGAGTAGTAACTCTATCCTTAAGACAAATTGTTCCGGTATGGTGCCCACGGTAGTAGCAACAGTCTACCAAGATACAACGGCTTTCGTCTCGGATTTAGAGGCACTTCAAAAATCCGAGCTCCGGCGAACTTACAGAGTGCTCCGACTTCTCTTCGACTCAATATCTAAATCTATATGACTAACTCTTTGTGGTGGAATGACACAAGAGAAAAATCAATGCTTAAACTTCCATCAATGGGGTTCTTTATATAGTAGAGAGGAGGAGCTAATACTCAAATCTGATTGGCTGAAATACATCAGCAAACTTTTTCCCTTTGAAAAGTAACGGCCGACTTTTCCCTCAAGGAAAACATCTAGGCCACCCCAATTAATTCCCCACGCATGTTGGGATAAAATCCCTCATTCTGATTGGTCGGATGATGTGTCGTCTAAATTCTAATTGGTCGAATGACTCAATGAATTCTAATTGGTCGAATAACACAATCACATTCCAAAATTAATTTAATGGTTAATTTCTTAAAGAAATTTTGTCCAAAAAATAAATAGTAACACCCGAACCGAGCCGAGCCGGCCGGACAGCGGCGTCGCGCGCGCGTGTGGAATAACCTAAGTCCTCCCTAATGCACAAAAATGCATTGCCCCTTGGGGAACATCTATAAGAGACACACTAGCTCTTATCACTTGAGTTCCCAACACTCAAGTTTACAATGTGGGAGAATGGGGTGAGGTCTTCCCTTCAACTCTCATCTCCTATATATTTTCTACCAACTTTAGCTATTAATTTCACATTCACCCGATATCTGAATCGAGTGATTCAAAAGCCTACCGTTGATAGTAAAATACTTAACCGCTAACTTTCACCGAAGAGTATCGGGTCAACGGGAGTATAGTGGTCACAAGATCGAATCCACAGGGAGTAATGTCTAAGTACCAAAGCTGATGTAGAACTTAGTTCAGATCAAAATAATGGTGGAGGATATTAGAATAATGCAGAAATAAAGATTATACTAACGAGTTTACTTCTAAATATTAAAAGGTATAGCCGAACTATGATCCCACGAGCTACTTTTACCCCTAAGGAAGGACTTGACAGAGAGCGTGTCTTAACCGACCTACCTATCCTAAGTAGTTTAACGACATCCACGGGTGCCAACTCCTAATTCTAGTGATTAGACTGAACAACTCGATCTAACCACCCTATGTGAAGCTAACCGACTCTCCCTTTAGAAAACCGATTATCCTAACATGATTAAGTTCCAGAGTTGTTCGAACAACGATGACAAACCTCTGTATTGGAAACGGACCTAACAACTAGGCCGAATCTACGCAACGATCCTAAAACCCCTCTTCCCACATATCACCGCAAAATGCATCTATAAGTTCGATGTGTGTGACAGTGAACTAGGTGATCAAACTAATTCAAAGATGTTATAATCAGTTTTAGGACGTGGATTAATCGTTTAAACATGAAATTACGCACTACACAATTCCCAATCTCATATCCCCTTAGGGTTTTCGCTCGCTTTCACATAATTCGACTACACATGGAATTAGTTACTCATGATTATACTGATAATGGAATAAAGAGCAGAAATTAAACTAAAGACAATAAATAAAAGAGAAGTCATTACCATAAAGTTGCTGAAAATCGATCCAAAAAGTATGAAGAAATAATTGCACCAAAAGCCAAATCTTTGATCTTGAAACGTAATTCACGCTATAAAAAGTGTTTAGTCAAAGGATCAAAGGATGATCAACCTACACTAAAACCGCACCAAAATCGCCCCAAATATGTCTAAAGTCGG
>JAOBSW010000405.1:37500-120377 GCA_026214975.1 Gentiana macrophylla | reverse complement strand
TCATCGTGACGCTTCGTCGGACACAAGTGGCGCTATCCTAGATTTGTGCGCGCTTTTTAGGGGGTTATAACCGCAAGTAACCCCTAATCACGCCCTGCAAAATCATTCGCAATCCAAACGCATAAAAGAGGAGGAGAGAGTCCGAGACGCACACAATTTCTCGCTATCCATTTCTCCTTCTTCTTCTTCGTGAAATACAAGTAAGCAAGTCCTCTCTCATTTGCATTTTGTGGAGTATTCTTCTTCTTCCCCTTTCTTTCGCTTAAATTCCTATGTCAAGTAGTACAACCATCTCTCGATAGATTGAGGCTTCCTTCCAAAGAGCTAAACCCTCCGCCGCCTCGTCTCGACCACCTTCCCAGCCTCTCCTCTCCCAATCAACCCTTAGAATAATTAGTGGAACCGAAAAGATGTCTACTAGATGGATGGGAAAGGGGCAAAAGGTTGTCTTTCTCGCTGAATCGAGGATGATCTAGGTAGGATACATACGGCGGAAATACTTAACTTCGCTTCTCAACTCGGTGGTGCAGCCTTCCCTTCCGCATCCATCAATTACGATGAGCCTCCGGGCGGTTTTGCATCAGAGCATGAGGCCCAAATAGTGTTGGGCTTCGATTCCCTTATGCCTAAATGCTTTGCTATTCTTCACCATTATGAGATTAGAATATCTCACTTAGGTCCGAACGCCATTAGGATCAGAATGGGTTTCTTAGTAGCCTCGCCGAAGGCGGGTGTTTGCTTCTCAATCCCTTTATTTCACCGGGTGGTACAAGATTATCACCTTACCGTATAAGATGTGGTTTTCTTCGTTAGCGACCTTCTCGACGCGAAGTTCGCATCTAAAGGACCTACATCTCATGGCAACCGGAAGCCTAGGTTCTTTTTCCTCCGACACGGATCGATAATCCGTGATATCGGGTAATCGAGATCGGTAGAAGTGTCGATGACAAATCGCCCCGGAAGATACTCGACGAGGCACGCCATCTCGAGAAATTTAAGTTCGAGGTGACTACTAAGGACTTGAGTCTCGCTTCTATCCTCCTGCTCGCCTTGATGATGCCGGGCCTGCCTTTACACACAACTGTCACGCCGATACAGAGTCAGTAGGAAACCTAACACTTTCAATTTTGATTTATTTTTCGCAATGTTGTATCTTTTCATTCTATCATACCGACTTCTTCTCGCCTTTGTTGTCTTACAAAGGGGAAAGTTTGCAAGCATTGCCAATCCTTCCATCCTCGCCTCAATGCTCCTCCTCGGTTACAGAGGGGCTTGAGGAGACAAGATCGCTCCCAGTGTCGAGGGAATCCATCTTCTATTAACGAGCTTCGATCGAGGGTACCTTTGCCGATACGCCTATACCTCCATCGACTTCTCGTGAGCTCACGGTCCGCTGGTTCGTTGAGGGATGAAGACGATGATGCCGTGGTTGTTCCCAAGAGGGGAGATCGAGTCGAGGAAGTCGAGATGTCCGGGTAAAGAGGCCGACTCCCGCAGATCTACTTAGAGAGCAACAGAGAAGCGGCTGGGGTGCGGCCAAGTCTCGCCGAGGTTCCTCCTCCGACTCGCACTAAGAGCTATGACCGCCGAGGAGTATATCGCCACGGAGGACAAGGTCTTGCTTAGCTCCTTCCGAGAAGTGGCCGCAAAGAAGTTACTTGTTTTCTTCACTGATTCCTTTTACGCTTTGTCATTTCCGCTTTAAAACTTATGACTTATGCTTTTTTGTAAGTGTAATTATCTCGATGGGTAAGGAGGTCGCCAAGGCCTCAATGCGCCTTCCAAAACAGTAGAGGGGTTGAAGAAGGAGATTCGCAACTCATCTCTCAAAAGCTCGCCCAAAGCGCCGCAGCACGCCTCGAGGGCTGCCTGACGTGCTTCGGGCACAGCAAATCGAAGGAAAGGCTCGAGAATGAGCCGGCACCGCGACGCCAATCCGCCCAGCTCTGTAGGCTTCCGGGAGAAAGATAAAACTCGACAGATGTCCAAGAGACCCTAAGGCAAGAGCAGAAAGAAGCGCGGACTCGAACAAGAACGGGATACGTTAAAACTCGACTTGAGCCAAGTCCCCGGTCAAATTGAGAGATCTAGAGCCGACGCCGCTGTTTAGCATCGGAAGTCCGACGCAATGAGTGATGACCCAACCGTAATCATGAACAAAGCCATCATTGGTGGATTCACCAAGGCCGTAGATCGATTCGAGGGCATATCCCGAGGTTGGGGTCGACGAGAAAAGCTTGAAGAGCCTTGGCTTTACGACCCCAACTTTGAAGCGATTTATTTACCAATGCTTTGCAGAGTTCCAAGAAGGTGTTTCTCTCCGCAGCAGTATCTTCAGGGTCGACTTCGACCTCCGGCAATGCCGGGTTCTAGTCTCGATGTCGCTTCCTTAGTTTTTCTTGCTCTTTACATCTTTCCATTGTAATTTTATCAAAGAACTTTGATCTTTATTGACATTTTGTAATTAACATATTTTTGTTGGTTGGTCTTATCGACCGCCCAGCTTTTTGAATTTTATTGTTTTCCTTTATTCATGTTATTTACTTTTGCCTTAGCTTTTACTTGTTGTTTGCTTTTCGCTTGTCGAGTCTATGACTCGCTTGCTACTTGCTTTAACCGAAAGTGTTATCGGCTTTTACTTGTTGTTTGCTTTTCGCTTGTCGAGTCCGAACTCGTCGCTACTTGCTTTTACCGAGTATTCGCCCCAAGTGTTGTTTTGGACCTTTGGTTCTTAACACACTTAGATTTATTTGAATCCCAATCGACCTTTGCCTTGGCCTTTCACTTTAATCGGCTTATTAGTATCGATTTGGGTAGGTTAGCCCGACATTGCGAATCGTGGCTGTCTCACTGTATTGTTCTACATGTAGTATAGACTTCCGACTTACACGGTGGCCCGACATTGCGAACCGCCCTTTGTCTTTGCCTTATTCGACCCTAGGTGTCGCTGGCTTCGACTTGGACATTGACCCACCATGTGAATCTAGACTCGCTTTAGCTCCATTGCCTCTTGGGCTAACTTGGCTTATGGCTTGTCCTCGAGTTCACTACGTGACTCTAGAATTTGCCTTAGCTCGTCGCTTCTTGGGCTAACTTGGCCTCTCGCTTGGGATCGAGTTACGACTTCGATTGCTCAATTTTTAAATTCTCGACTATAACTTCGTGTCCTTTTGACTTAGCATATTATAGTTAAATAAAAGTTATAACACAATAAACATAAAAGTAGACGCTTTATTATGATAACTCTTGAATTGTCCTTTGACCGATTACAAGTTTCACAAGATCAAAGTAAATACGGGCTAGTCGATCTAATACTTAAACATAATACTCCAAGGTTGTTGGCATGCCATTGCCGAGGTACGGTTGTTCCGCTCCGCCTCACCTAATTGGTAGGATCCTTTGGGATGAACCTTTAGAATTTGATATGGTCCTTCCCAATTCGAGCAAGTTTGCCCATCGCTTTTGTCGATCGCTTCATTTTTCCTAAGAACTAGATCCCCGACCTTGAAATATCGATATCCGACTTTTCAAGTATAAGATCGAGAGATTTTTGTTTATACCTTGCCATTCTCGGCCGAGGCTATCTCTCTTTTCTTCGAGATTGTCCTTCTCTTGTCGGACATCGGGTTCATTCGCTTCGATGTTATATGCCAAGATTTCGAGTGGAAGGGACGCCGACTTCAGCAGGATAATCGCCGCAACCGTAAGCTGTGGAGAAAGGTGTTTCGCCTGCCGATGAATTTGAGCCGCCCTGTATGACCACAGATGCTCGGAAGTTGAACCGCCTACCTCACCCTGCTCCTCCAAATTTTTTCAGCCCCCGCTTGATCTCGTCGATTGGTCTGCTCGACCGACCGCTTGCTTCATGCGGGTGTGCTACGAGGTAAAGTGTTGATCGATCCGATATTCTCGCCAACCACTCGAACTCTTCGGTCTTCGAATTGTGTTCCATTATCCGAGATCGATCTTTGGGATTCCATATCTCGCACAAAATATCGACCCACAAAACTTTTTGATGGTGGTCGCTTGATGTCCGGTATAGCCCTGGCTTCTACCCACTTGGTAAAATAATCTACAAATGACCACTACAAATCGATTATTTCCTGGAGCTCGAGGTAAAGGGCCTACAATATCGACTCCCACATATCGAATGGCCAAGCGGACGAGATAACGCTCATTTCTTGCGCTTTGTTGGTGTGAGATGTTGTCGTGAATTTGACATGTGTTACACCTTCCTCAACTAAGTCGCTCGCATCTCGCTGCATTGAAGGCCGTGAGTATCCAAATAACTTGCTTTTCCGAGCTAACATTCTCGCCCCACAATGGTTTCCACAGTTCCTTTATGAATCTCTTCGAGAATATAATTGCCTTCCACTCGACACATCTCAACCACGGACTTGTGAAAGATTTGCGATAAAGTATGTCATTGAAAAATGCGTACTTTGCCGATCAAGTCGGATCTTTCTTGACTGCACTTTGTCATTCGGCAGATCTCGCCCCCGAGGTATAGTAACAATCGAGTCCATCCATGTGGCTCACGAGTGATCGGCCGGGCCTCTTTTTCTTCGTAACTTCGTTACTTAGCAATTCCACCGTAAATTTTTACTTGAGACAAAATTCGAGGCGAGCTTTGAGAGTGCATCGCCCTCTTATTCTCACTTCGAGGTACCGCCGATCCGAATCGAATTGAATCTTGCTATAAGGCCTTGAACAACTCTTAAATAATTCTTCATTGTCTCTTCCTTGGCCTCGACTCCCTTCATATGATTAATGACCACTGAGAGTCACTATAAACCGCCGATCTTCGACCTTCACCTTCAGAGCAAGTTTTAGTCCGGTTATCATTGCTTCATATTCGCCTCATTGTTAGTTGCCTTGAAGTCGAATCGAGAGCATAAGGAAACTCTTCCTTCGGGCCGACTAGCAACAGCACTGCCCGGCTCCTTCTTTACTCGACGCCCCATCGACATGTAAAATCCACTTGACTTCGTGGACTCTCGCTTTTCCTGGTCGATTTGTATCAAATACCTTCCGCTAAGAAATCGCCAAGGCCTGAGCTTTAATCGCGGTTCGGGAGTGAACTCTATATCGCATCGAGCCATTTCAATTACCCACTTCGCAAGTCGACCCGATGTGTCCGGTTTCGCAAGTATTTGCTTGAGTGGTTGGTCCGTGACTACCAAGATCGGATGGGCTTGGAAATAGGTCCGAGCTTTCTCGAGGCATGTACCAGGGCTAATGCGAGCTGGTCGGTGAGTACCGACCTCGGACCGTAATGCTTTGCTCACAAAGTATATGGGCACTGACTTTTGTCCCCTTCTCGACCAAGACCGCACTCATCGCTTCCTCGATACCGATAAGTAAACCAACAATCTTTCCTCTCTCGAGGTGAGGTGAGGGTAGGTAACTCGATAGATATGTCTTTAATTCTTCAAGGCGTCGTCTCGACATTCATCATCCCATTGGAAAGGATCGCCTTTCAAGAATCTTAAAAAGGGCAATGCACGCTGAAATGATCGAGATAGAATCTATTTAGTGCCGCCATTCGACCGTGAGTCTCTCAGATTTCCTTTGTATTTCGAGGAGCAGCATATTCTTTAACGTGTCAATCTTGTCTCGATTAGCTCGATCCCGCCTCTCGATATCATGTATCCTGTAATTTGCTCGACTGCACTCAAGGTGCACTTTAGATTCAATTTCATTTGCGATTTCTTAGCACCTCTAACACCTCTCGTGTATCGATTAAAATCGCTTCAATGATCGGCTTTTAATGAGCAAATCATCCACGATACCTCCATGTTTCACGATCTGCTTTCGCAAAAATTTTGTTGACCGCCTCCCGTATGTAGCTCGGCATTCTTAAGTCCGAAAGGCATGGTTACATAACGTATGTGCCAAACTCGTGATGAACGCCGCCTTGTCTCGCATCTCGAGGATCCATTAAAATTTGGTGGTACCTTTGTACGCATCTAAAAGGCAAAACTCAAAACCGATGGTCGAGTCCACTAGCCTCGCCGATTTTGGGTAATGGGTAAGAATCTTGGGACAGCCTTATTCAAATCGGTGAAGTCCACACACATGCGCCAACCGCCATCCGGTTTTTTCACTAACACCGATTGGCCAAACACCAGATATAGCACTCTTTTACTATATTGGCCGCTAATACCTTACCGACTTCCGACTCAATAGCTTCCAATCGATCCGATGCGAAATTTCTTTTCTTCGCTTGACTCGCCTTTTAGCCTGGTCAACTTCGAGCTTGTGAATCGCAATATCCGCTGGAAGGCCAGCATATCTCAAGCTTTCCACGTAAAAACATCTCGAATTCCGCCAACAAGTCGATCGCTGATCGTTTTTCCCGAGTCGGTATCCAAACCCCGACTTGACATTTTGTTCTTCTCGCACTTCCCCATAGATCAACATTTTCGATCGCTTCGCTTGAGGCCCAAGATCTATCTTCCTCGCCCTTCCGGGATCGCTTTTCGATAAGACTTGCCGCACCGCCATGATTTCCATTCATAATAATTGAATTGCAACTCCTGGCGACTTCAATATCCCTTTGACCTCGTGGGAACCATTCCAAGTTGGGAACTTCATACTATTATGGTATGTCGAAATGATGGCTCAGAATCTCAAGAGGCAGTCGCCTAAGATTACATTGTACGCGGAGGGGCTTTCACGACTACATAACTTAACTCGAACGTTCTTCCTCTTTCCCCATCTCCTACTGTCAGCAATAGCTTAATGGATCCTAACGGGTGGATCGCTCGCCTGTGGAACCCAAACAAAGGGGGAGGCTATAGGATCAAGTCTTTATCTTTCAAATTCATTCCTTGAAGGCCGAGTAATATAGATGTTAATCATACGCCATTGTCGATGCATACCGACACCCGGTGCGGCTTATTACTACCTCTATTACTAATCCTTCGCTATGATTCTCGACTTTGGAACGCCGCCTCTGGCCTATACCACCTCCGCCGAAAGTCTTTGCCGCTTTCCATATCTCGAAATCGCTTTCCGCCCCTTGACTCCTCGTTTTTTCCGCTTCCCCGCCCAAATATGGTGTTAACATAATTGTTCGGCCGGTTGTCTTCATATCTCCGCCCCGACTGTGGTTATCTCTCACAAGATCTCGAGACCGATCTCGCCGCCTCTCGATGATCTCTTCCTCGACATCCATCTTGGTCGGGATTCTTCCTCTTATCGCTTTCTATGCCCTCGGGCTCGTGGTAACGAAGTTCCTCGCCGATGACCTCATCCACCGGGCCTTCTGGATGCAGGGCTTCGATGTCTCTTTCAAATCCATGCAAATATCGATCGCATGGCCTATGTCCTCATGGAATTCACAAAACTTGTTTGACCTTCGCCTCTCTCGAGGTTTCTTGATCGCAAATTCTTTGCCAGGTTCTTTGATACCATGATGGATGTGATCTCCGATCTCGATCGGTTGAGAGGGACAAAGTCTTTATCTTTCTTTCCTCCTTTTTCTCCTGACCGATCCGAGGCAGTGCTTCAACTCGATTAAACACGTATGTTTATCAACTCGATCCCAAATGTGCTTTTCTCTCGGCTTCATGTCGCCGAGGTTGGCTCTTTCCCGACCCTCGACTCTCTTTCTTTGGGTCCATCCATTCGGCTTGGGTGTGTCTACGCACCGCTTCTTCGCCTTGACAGTAACTGTGGACCACATTCACACACTCGCCCATAGTTCTCGGGAGAGTTCTACTCAACTTTTCGTATAATTTGGTGTTCCTCAAACCCCTACAAACGAGGTGATCGTAAGTCCTGCCTCGAGGGTCCTTTATTTGCATCGCTCGATATTGAACCGCCTTAAGTACTCTAACACCGCTTTCATCTCTAAGTCGCCTCATGTTCATGAGGTGCGCTTTCACTTAATCGAACTTTTGTTGACGATAAAGGCGCTTTGAACTTTCTCGCCAACATGGAAAAATCGAGATCGACCCGGCCTCAGCCTTTCAGAAACCATTCTCTAGCCCGACCTACGAGCAGTAGTCTCAATGCCCGCACCGCATCTCGCCTGGTGCCCCGCCCAACCTCATCTCGCGATAGATACCGTGTAAATGGTCCTCCGGTCGGTGGTGCCATCATAAGGCTCTATCTTTGGAATCTTAAACCCTTGGGTTTAGAAAATCTTCAATCTCCTTAGTAAAAGGAGACTCTAAGAACAATGAAACCTTGCTTTTCCCGTAATCACGCCCAACTCGCTGGCCTCGCGCGCTCCTCTCGCATCCCTTTGATGCTTCGATGAATTTCCTTTCTCCGCTTTTCAACAGAGCCGAGGACGCTACCGACCTTCTGAAATCGGGCCGGGTTAGGTTTAGCATATTGATATTTAAACCTCCTCCACCGTTGTTGTTGCGATTCGCCTCACGAGAACCTCTTCCATGATCTTTGCAGAGCGCAATGTCCCGACCGCCAGCTTGATCCACCAACAATTGTCGCTTTCGGGGCCGCACTCGCGCCTCGCTTCAAAGGGTTTTCCCGGATCGGTTCCAGATTCGGCTCTTTTTCACCCCGCGATCCATGCCTACTTCTCTTCTAACCGCAGATTTGGCGGATCTGTGTTTTTGGAAGTGGTCCTTCCGGGTGGTTTATCCTCGCGCGGCATGTTCTCGGCGATTCAACAATTGAAGGCCCTCCTTCTAGCGCCAATGACGATGACAAATTAGTCACCTATCTCGCATCCGGTTATTCTTCTATGAATGATGAATAACCAAGAACCTCGCCAAGAATAAAGAGGGGCGGGTGTGTTTTTGATCGAATCTAAGTGGTATTCTCGATTGCCTACGATCATGTTACGTGTCCAGAATCAAGCCGCACGTAGTTCCCGGACTGCTGTATTTATATAGACAATGCATGACCTAACCCTAATACGAGTCGGTTATGAGCTATTGTCTTATTTACCCTTAATTGGGCCTTACCCTCGCCCAAGTTATCCTGTGGATAAATGGGCTAACGTAGTCGGTGTGACTCGCTCTCGACTTGTAGATCTCGCCTGACTTAGGTGATCGAGTCTGAACTATCGCCCGCATCGCCAGTAGTCGATCATCGCACTTCGGATCTCCTGGCCTTGCGTTGGTCTCGGTGGTCGACACGCTTGCCATGGCTTCCATGTCGATAGTTCGACCTCGGCCGCCTTAATCGCATGCATTTCTTAACACGCGTACATATCGTAGAGACCTACTCGATGATCGTATCGAGGTGCGAACCCGCATCGCCAACCGCATTTGGCACAAAATTACCAAAATAAAAGCGTATCACATCCAATATATGCTAACGGAGGAGACGGTATAAACGCCGCACGCTATATAATTTTCTTTCCTACTGAGCAATGTAGTATCATCGATCACAAGGATTATAAACTGATATGGACCGCTAAACATTTCATTTTTTATAATGACACAAATTAGATAGATAGACCAAAATAACCTTAATGAAAAAAAAATTAAAAAAGAAAGAGAGGGGAAACGCTGATTAATTAAGGGTTTTTTTCTTTTTCCTGGACGCTGAAAGTTTTTTCCCAAAGCTGACCACCGCGATGCAATGGTCATCACGATGCATTCACCACCGCAGAATTCATTGACCACAAATGATACAAATGACCACCCCAATACAATTTGTCTTAATGAAACAATAACTTACTCGCCGATTTGATTTCTATTTTTTCAAAAGCACACAGATTAAGAAACTCAATTAATATGTTCTGCTTTTGGTACTATATTGACATATTCACCCTTCACTTCATTGTAAATGCTTGTTTTAGGATATGAATTTAGTGCAATAAATGCATGTTGACTAAGGGTAACTTTGGAAAAAAACATTAAATGATGCATTGATATTATAAAGCTACACTTTTATAGAACAATTCTTTTCTAAAATGTGGATAATTTTTATAAGACGGAGGTAATAGTCATTTAATTTATTCATTGTACTTTTATTTCGTTCCTTTTCGAGTCATATCTGTATTGTACTAGTTATTTTGTTCGATCTTTTTAATAAACAAATCTTTATTTTCGTATTCTTTATTTATATTTTATTACTCCTATTTAAACCAGATAATTACGTATCCGTTCCGTAAATCATCCACACACGATACACTTTACTAACACTATGTTGTGCGCCGTATTGTCTAAAAAAATCATTCATTTTCAAATTTCAAGTGATCTTAAACGGAAAAAAATACGCGATTGAGACTCACTCTCCCGCATATTTAACGCGCTTTCAATCTAACACTATTCTTTTTTGAGTCAAGGGCCTTAGCAGAAAAAATCACTTTAGACCACGATTATATAGGGACGCAATTGATCCTTTTTATACTTTAAAGATAATCAAATACGTCGCATATTTTTTTATTTTATTTTATTTTTATAAACGAAACCTTTTTATTAAAAATTAAAAGAGGGTTCGTACATGTCATATCCTGGCCCTCCCCTTATACCAAAAGACGCTGACGAAACACGGCCACGCCTCCTTAAAACCTATGGATGTCAAACCCAAATGTGGGAAAATCAACGCCATAGAAAGAAAGAAAGACAAAGACCCCACATGTTTCCAAAAGATAAAAGCTCCCCATAAAAATTAAGATTACAATAGGATGCGTGGAATAAAAACTAAAACCGCAACTTGAGAGTCCTTGAGTTGTAAATGGTTGAAGAGGCCATCCAACAGTTTATGGGTAGCCCGGCTTGAGACACGGTCCCATGCAAGAAGAAGAAGAAGTAATTATAACCACTGAGAATATATATATATATACTTAATTTTTTAAAGAGTAATTTTTTTTTGGGGGGGGAGGGTATACAAACTAAACTTAATTAGATAAATAGGACATGCAAAATATTTTATTGTTTATAAGGACACAAATTAGATAGATATACCAAAATAACCTTAATGAAAAAAACTTTTAAAAAAAAAAAGATAGGGGAAGCGCGGATTAAGGGTGTTTTTTTTTTTTTCCTCAGACGCTTTTTTCAGACGCCGAAAGTTTTTTTTTTTTTTTTTTCCAAAGGACCACCACGATGAAATGGTCATCAAGAAGCATTGACCACCGCTGATGAAGTGACCAAATTTTGATGCAATGACCACCGCAATTCATTGAACACCGCGATGCAAAGGACCACCCCAATGCATTGACGCATCGCAATGCATTGACGACCGCGATGCATTGACCACCATGATACATTGACCACCCCGATGCAGTGACCACCGCGATTCATTGACCAACCCGATCCAGTGACCACCGCGATGCATTGACCACCCCGATACAGTGACCACCGCGATGCATCGATCACCCCGTCAGATTAACCACCGCAGCGGTAGCGACCATTGCGATGAAATAACCACCGTGATGCAGTGACATTTGCTGATGTGACACCGTGATGCAGTAACATTTGATGATGCGACACCGTGATGCAGTAACATTTGATGATGCGACACCGTGATGATATTTGATATTTTTTCTTCATAAAATCGACTTCAAATGGCTATATCTTGTAATATAAATCCGAGCGTAAGAATTAGTCCTGGGGTGTCAACATGTCGCATAGATAACCACCAAAATCCAAGCCTCAAAACATGACTTGAAACGCTCATAAACCTACTGGAACATGCCAAGACACTACAAAAAATAGACCTTCTGGTGACGAAATATTTCGTCGTGAAAAGTCCTTATTTTCGTCGGCAAAAGTATTCGTGACGAATTTTCTTTGTCGCAGCGTTTGTTGCGTATGGAGCATCGCTAAAGCGGTTCTCGACGCCGACATACATCAATATTTGTCACAAAAGCAGTTCACACATGACTTAACGCCGAAAATTGAAAATCAGTTGTGTCGTGCATGACACTTGAAAATCAGGTCGTGCCTTTTCTGACATGGAAATTCAGGTAAACGTAAGGTTCCTTACGTTTAAACATAAGGAAATTCACATAACCTAAAAACATTCAACCTAGGGAACTTACGTTTAAACGTAAGGATACCCTATAAATGATGATAGCAAACACCGTGATATGCATTGGTAAATACCTGACCAACCGCATTTCTAATAGCCTTGTGTCCGCCGATATAAAGCTCAAATTTTCAAAGATGGATACCTCCAATGGCCACCCTCAATTGTCTCATGAAATACCCCCATGAATCATTGTATTCTTTTTCAAAGAATACCGGGCTACAGTGAATAGTGGTCACCGCATCTACAAAGAATAAAGAATAAATAGTTGCCCTGAGAAACGGGCTTTTAGATGAGTGGCGTCCACACACAAAATAGGTCGACAATACTTGAACCCACGGCGACTTGCTCCCAAAGCCATGAAACAACTACCGAACCTTCCCAGATTATCAAGCTGAAAGTCAACATAGGTCCCTTCATTGGTCTCACGCACCATCCACATGTACGAGAGTGTCGCATTGTAACACTCTATCGGTGAACCTCTAACCAGCATTCTCATCATCTCGTGAGCTCGGTATGCTTGGTCATAAGTCAACCGATTAATCGTAAGTTGTGAGCATGTCCTCCATAATATGTCCGGGTTTATACTCATTGTCGAAGTTCTTCCATTTTCTCGACTTAGCGTACTCGCAATAACAATAGGTGTTGCTTGTAGATTGTCATTATCCGCATTCGAGAGGCATAAGTATGCGATCATTCAATGTTGTGATCTCAAATGCATGTGAGACATGTGTATTCGTTTTACTCTTTTCACCCTTACATGCCATTTGCATGTATCGCTTAGACATGTGTAATACAAGCACCGTGTGTCCGACATACCCAAGCTCATCTCAAAATTATTGGCAACCGTGATACGATTTTATTTTCAAATTAAAATCTTCTTTCAATTATATTTCTTCTCAATGAACAATTCATTCACGCTATTCATATGTAACGCATCGGTAGCTGTACATTGCGTAAAATCATCATCTTCTAATGTGGGAATCCTCCATGAATAATCTTCTCGACACTTACCCTAGCATTGGCACCCCGATTATTGTTGTCATCCCCACTGCTTGATCGGTTTGAATACGAGGTGCAAACGGAGAAGCTAAAAACTAGTGACCGATCCACCGCATAAATTATATGGTCATTGGATAGGTTGAGCACGACTACTTGAAGGTTGGTTAGAGGATATCAAACGGATTATGTGATTGGCTATTTATAACATTATAACTTGAGGACCGAATTCAAACGGAGCAAAGGTATTGACCAACCATTTCAAAACGAACATGACTACTTGAAGGTTGATTTGAAAGATTATGACTTGGTCTGACCGGGTTGATATCAAAATCATTGGTCCAAGCTTCACCAAGCCTTTGTGTAAAACAAGGTTTTCAAACCCACTACATCCATACTCGTTGCTCGAACGGATTAAAATTTGGATCTCTAGCAAGTTCTTGTACCGAGAAGTGGAAATTTCCAAGACTATAATCCGAATTATTGTTATCATCCGGGCTTTGCAATCTTGATTTAAATCAATGCCATCATCCTCAATTATCGGTTCATTGTTTGCCTCCACTTGTGTGGCATTCACACAAAAATTACATTTTCACCGTTAGAGGCCGCTTCGATGTAACCATTTAGTGTCTCGCCGCCTAAGATATTATTGTGTGGTATATTGCCCACTCTACCATAAGTAAACAAATCTTTTACGCCGAGCTTTGAATCGACCGATCAATACCAAACCTCACATGCAATTTATCCAACAACGATTCAATCTTATGTTCTTTCGACAAATAATGAGAACATCGATCCATTTACATGATCCCACCGGTTATGTAGAGGATCGTGACGAAATTCTCCGCTGAACGAGACAACAATCATAGTGTTGCGATTATCCTGCTTTAAAAAAAACAATTCAAGTCATTATTAACTCATTCAATATCAACTTAGATAACAACTTAAAATGCATTATAGACATTCAATATAGTAATTCAAAACCCTACCTAAGCAAATTTATCACAAATAGAAAACAAAACATACTTACACTAAACCCTACTAATTAAACCCCAACAAGGAAACAAAGACTATTTTCCCCTTTTAAGATGTTTCAAACAAGGAAACAAAGACTTTTAACACTTAAAACTCTTTCACTATAAGTTTAAGTGTGATCAATATTTAATAACAATGGTCTCAAAAAGAGCCATTTTCAAGATCTATTTTGGGTAGAACAACACCCTTATGCATGATCAAACCATCAATATGGACAATTACATTACTACCAACAACAAATTTCCTAACTTCTCAAAACTACAATACCAAATCAACAATACCAAAGTTTACTACAATCGAACAATACCAAAGACTTAAAAACACTACTCGATGTATAAACATTACATAAACAACCTACTTAAAACACACATTTCGTTAAATACATATCATTACTATAATATAAATAACATAATCACTACTTAAAACACACATTTCGATAAATACATATCATTACTAAAATATAAATAACATAATCACTACTTAAAACACACATTTCGGTTTGAATACGTATCATTACTTACACTAAACCCTGGTAAATAAACCCTAAACAATAACACTAAGAAAAGACTTAAACACACTACTTAAATGTATAAACATTACATAAACAACCTACTAAAAACACACATTTAGTTTAAGTACATTTCATTACTAACATAAATAATATAATCACATTGAGCACTTGAATTAAGACAAATTACATAGCAAAAACTTACCCATTTGAGCACTTGAATGATGAAGAAATGGACTTGAAAGATGAAGAAGTGGTTAGAAATTTTTTATTAACATGAAAGACTCTGAAGGAATGAGAAAAATAGCCCGTTAATATGGTGTATATTTAACAAGTACCTTACAACAACATTAATTGTCATCTACTGAGTGGCGGAACCATGAATTTATTATGGGGTGGTGTTGGTTATTATAGGGTGGTCTTGGTTATCAGTTTAGTCTTTATTACAGGGTATTATAAACATATTCTCACTAGTTTTTTTTTTTTTTTTTTTTTTGGGTGGGCTTGAGACCACCCCACCTAAGCCTTAGTTCCGCCCCTGCATCTACCACTTCTGGAGGCGGAATATATCCCGGATCTTCACCGTAGGTTAAGGCACCATCCTATTACACAACCAATAATATATTCAACAATAAAAACTAACAATAATTTAGAGGAAAAAAATTTTAATTAAAAAGAGAAAGTAAGTATATACCGGCGTTTTCTGGGCTTTTGCAACTTGTTCCTCAGTCAAGAACACCCATTCATCAGGATACAAATTCAAATTCTGATCCACATACAAAAATTCCCAAACATCGCCTCTTCCCATGTCTCTAATTAACAGCATTAATACCAGACAACACTTGTATGACATCATTCTTCTCTTGGCTTTCAAATGCTAAGTGTCTCAAAAAATTAGTTTGGGAAGATTGGAAGGCAAATCCGATGATTGCGGCTTCATGAGATCTTGGGATATTAGTGTCGACTTTTCTAAAGATGATTTGATTTGAAATTGAAGACGGTTGGTGATGGAATGGTTTGCCTGTGGAATAATGAGTCTTCATTTAAAAGGATTTTGGCCAACCTCTCTTCATTTAAAAGCGGTCTTTCATCTAAAACCCTTCATTTTACACACAAAATCAAACCCTTTTAACTGTAATCACTCAAATAAAGTTCCTTGCTAATCATCATCTCAAGCACTTTTTAAATAAATTTCCCATAATTTTAATGTTGTTGTTTCTACTTTATGTGGTTGTTTTGATATTCAGCCACTTTCTTCTAAAATTTTGAAAATTGTCTGTAATCCTTTATCATCTTGCCGATTAATGGAAAATTTATGGCTATTTGAAAAAATGCCACAAGCAAAGAAAATATTGTTATCGTGATACGTGAGACTCTTTAAAATCCCGCCATAGGTAAAGCATCTCGACGGATCAATCAAAGTAGCATATTGCCTCTAAGCGCCCCCTTAATGCCCTATATTAATTTTCAACAATCATCATTTGCATAAATTGCAAAATAATTTATTTATTTATTTAAATTCTGTGTCATTTCTTTCCACTAAAGAAAGTAAAAAAAAATCAATACATTTTTCTCTCATCTATTTTTTAAACACTTATATCTCTCAATTTAACTTCAAATTTAAAAATTGTTTCACCATTTTTTTTTATTTAATTTTTCATTCTTTTATTTTGATGTCACATTCACCAAATTCAATGTAATTTCCAAAATCCTCGGTCTAAATTCACTATTATTCAAATTCAATCGCCTAGATTCACCGAGTGAATTTCGATAAAGAATATCACTTAAAAACGATGTAATTATATCAAACCAAGTCTCAAAACGAATAGCATGAAACAATAAAAATTCAAATAAATTTTCATCACGCTTTGAGATCTAAATCAAACGATATGAGTGTTTGAATAAGACTACATCGAGTACATGATTTTAATTTTTTTTTCCTTTAAACTATAAAATTTATAGAAGTCATTCCCTCTGTAAAAAAAAAAAAAAATTGGGTGTCTGTTTTACTTAAAAATATTCTAAAATTTATCAATTTACCTAATTTTTTATATAAATTAATATTTCGAGACATGAAGCCCTTTGTATAACTAAGTGGTATAATCATAAGCGTAACAAAAATTCATACATGCTCGATCGGCATAAATTGAAATAAGGTTTAAGTTCCAAATGCATACAAGTGCTACATAATACTACTACCATCCTGGAATCATAATACAAGTGCTAAGCAATAAGAGTACCGTCCCGAATATATAATAAAAGTACATCAAGAATCCAAGATAGTAGAACACAAAATATAATGCCGTAAACTATTACAACTTACAATCCTGCAAAACCTTGTTGCCACCTATAACCTGAATTTAATCTCAAGATGGATGATATTATGTCAGGAGAGATTACCCACACTTTTGAATGTATAAAGAAATATAGTAGCGTCTTCACTAACACCAATTGATTTTAGGGGCAACGAGCATATAGTCCAAATTTTGACCCAAAATAAATAAACACGACACACTCCTTTTTTTAATTGCAAAAAGGACAAAAACAATTTAGACGGACAAAATTACCCATTTAATAAAATGGACGCGCGCATATCATTCATTCTTCAGTTTCGCTGCTCAGTTCAGAGTGTTTTTTCTTTTTTCAAACACTCGTAACTTTTGATTTATAACTCCGACAATCAAAAAATTTTCACTAAAATTCATTTTTTTTTTTTTTTGCTCTTTAATTTGAGCCCAAATACGATACCCTTCCGACGTAAATTTTGAAAGCCGAAAAAATATTTGCATTAACCGGAGCGTTTTTTTAATAAAAGAGCGTAACTTTTGATTTAGAACACCGATCATCAAAATTGCTTCACCAAATTTCATATTTTTTTTTATCTTCATTTTGAGACCTCATTTGATACCTTTCGACGTAGTATTTGAAAGTTCGAATTTTATCACAAAGGTTTACACTAACACAAGAATGACGTGATCGTGATCACAAGATCACATTCAAAACACAAGAACACACTAACACTATCACTGAGGCAATCAGCTGAGCCTTACCTCTGTTATTTGTTTTACAACACTCTGTTTTGAAGCCTGTAAAGCACAATTAACCCACAGTTCATAAAACCAACCAAGAAAAAAAAAAAGACTAGATAGGATGCTCAGTTGCTTAAACAGTAAAAAAATTGAGGTAAAATTGACAAAGATGCTCAAAACAGCTCAAATAATTAAAAATTGCATTAAAAAGCTAAGCAATTCAAGGAGGATCCTTGTTTTACATTTATTTCTTTAAATGATTAGCTAACCATCGTACAAATTGTTGCAGGTGATATCTGTTCCTAGGTGCAAACCGAATTACATGCTAGCTAACATCTGCAACATTTGAGCTTTAATATCAATCACTAAAATCGAAAGGAAATGAAAATAACAAGATGAAATTTCATCAAAAAGGATATGGCAACCCGTCTCCCAAGATATCTAAGCACCTAAAAATCTCGACAACGCCGATTGCTACCATCATCTTCTTCTCTCCAACTCTACACCAAATGGTTTAACTTTTCTCAATAAAGTCAACCTCTACACCAAATGATCTAACATTTGTACCATATCTCAATTCACGTATCATTACCAAGGTGCATTAGCCTCTTCTTGGAACATTAGCTCAGAATCTCCGCCTTCGCTTCAATACGCCGACCTCAAAGACCATAACACAATAACAAAGAATAATATCACAATATCGCAGATCACAAGATCGTGCCTCTATGCCTCTCGCTTTTGATGGCATAGCTTTCAAACCTCTATTTCCATTATCAACTGCCTTCCAACTCCTGCTTTAGGTCATAAGTCTCTTTATGAGTGTCTTTTGCTAAGAAGCCAAATTATACATCCTTTAAAACCTTTGGATGTGCTCGTTTATCCTTATTTAAGACCCTTCCATACTACAAAATTTCGTAACCATACCGCTTCAGCAGTCAATCTAGGCCTCACCCTCATCACAAAGCGGTATAAATGTCTTGATAGTCGAAGGATATATATATATCCAACAATGTTAAGTTTGATGAGACCAATTTTCCTTCTCGTGATGGCTTTACCTGTGGACCCTCCAAACAGTCATTTGTACTCTCGATCTTTTCAAAATCCTCTTCCTTTGGACTGCCTCTATTCTGCAGGACACATTGAAACCATAATCGAGATCGAGCTGCATCCACAAGAGTCGATTTGAGTCAGACTCCCGAGCAAAGGGCAAGTGAACAACAAACTGATCAAAATGGTAACTCTGATAATTAGTCTGCATCTTCTAAGAGTCATAATAGTCATCACACAACATCTTCAAGTTCAGGTCATGCATCTACATCATACACTGGATCACCTACACCCTTTATGTTAAATTCAACTTCTGATGTCTACACTGATGGATCACCATCAATCAATGTCTCACCCAACATTGAAGCCACAACTAGCACAGAAGTTGCATAAACCACCACTGTCCCTCAAAACACTGTAAAAACTCACCACATGCAGAGAAGGTAAAAAAAATGGCATATTTAAGCCTAAGACCTATAGTGGATCACTGTGTAAGGTTCATACTTTTCCTGTTGAACCAACTAGTGTATCAGATGCCTTGGTAGATGACAAGTGGAGACATGAAATGGTTGATGAATACAAGGCACTGCAACATAATAAAACATGGGATTTGGTGAGACCAAGTTCAAATCAAAGTACTGTTGGGTGCAGATGGGTATTCAAGTTGAAGCTGAATCCAAATAGCAGTATTTTGAAGCACAAAGCAAGATTAGTTAGCATTGACTTTACCGAGACATTTAGTCCAGTAGCCAAGCTTGCAACTATAAGGATTGTTTTTTCTATAGCAGTGTCTATGCACTGGCCCATAAATCAAATAGACTTAAACAATGCCATTCTGAATGGTCCACTGCAGGAACCAGTCTACATGGATCAGCCAGAAGGATTTGAAGAACCAATGAAGCCAGGGTATGTCTGCAAGCTAAATAAGGAAATCTATGGGCTAGAGCAGGCCACCAGGGCATGGTTTGAAGCCCTTAAAACTCAGCTGCTTGACTGGGGGTTTACTCAGTCCATGTGTGACATATCTCTGTTCATGTTCAGACTTGATCAACAGGTTCTGTTTGCATTGGTGTATGTAGATGACATATTGCTGACAAGGAATGCAAGTTAATTCAGAAGTTCATTAAACTCCTTGACTCAAGGTTATCCCTAAAAGACTTAGGGTCTGTATCTCACTTCCTAGGAATGCAAGTAACCAGAAATTCAGATGGACTACATCTAACTCAGCCCTAGTATGCTTCCCAACTTCTGAAAAAGTGGAACATGGAACAGTTAAATCCATGCTCAACACCAATGGTGCCTGGGAAACAATTGCTTCTACAGGAAGGTGAAGTACTGACAGAACCCACTGTATATAGAAGCATCGATCATAGGTGCACTGCAATACCTGACTCTAACTAGGCCAGATATTTCATTTGCTGTAAATACACTAAGCCAGTTCATGCAAAATCCCTACACTACACACTGGAATGCTCTGAAAAGGTTGCTGAGGTATGTCCAGGGGACTCTTAGAATTGGATTGATGTTCAGACCTTCAAAGACACTTGAAATACATGGCTTCTCTGATGCAAATCAAGCAAAGGTGTCAAAAGATAAAACCGGGCCGTGGATATTGTGTGTATTTAGAGACTCCTTTATATCACGGAGCTCCAAGAAACAAATCAGAGTATCAAGACTCCACCGTGAATATGAATACAGTGTCTTTGGCAAATCTTGCAAACAGGCAGTGAAGTGGATCAAGCAAATCACTGACGAGACGAGGTTCGTAATCCCAAATATTCTCAGGTTGTGGTGTGATAACACCGAGCAAATTCCTTAGCTCAAAATCCAAAGGTATCATGCTAAAACTAAGCACATATAGAAGTGGATGTCCACTTCATCGGAAACATGGTTTTAAACAAGTAGCTGATGGTGTGTTATATACCAACAAAGGATCAAATAGCAGACTGTCTGACAAAGGCTTTACCTGTTGAATCATTTGAAGTGTTCAGAGACAAACTCAATGTGACTAATACACATGTTCGTTTGAGAGGGGCTGAAAAGAAATAAGATAAGATAAGGACAGGTGGCTTATATAGATTTGATATTATCCACTACTAGATTCTATGTTGGAGAATGTGTAGTTAGTTATAATAATGTGGTTGATATAAAGGTGTAGTATGTCATAATCTTTCTCAATTAATGAAATTATCTATCTCTTAATTATTTCTCTATGACAATTAAAGATGCAATGAGAACAAAAAATACGGTACATGGCATTAAAAGTTGGAATGACACTTGAAGATGCAGTGATAATTAAAGGAAAAATAACAATTGTAGATGCAGTGACAAGTGTTTCAGCATTATCAATGCATTATTTCATGATATTGTATTCATTTTATCTAATCATAGAAAACTAACTTCATATGTCACTGCATGCACAATAACACTTAACAATATCCTTCGTCGGTGTATGTTGTGAATGTATCTTTAGTGACTCTTTATAAAGACCAACTCGGTTGTCACTATGTTCGTTATCACAACACTTTGCAAAACATTTGCAAATTCTGACAAAAACAAGAAATGAAGCATTCAACAACAACAAAATCGCCGGATTCAAATGCACAACCACGTATGAGCAGTGGGGGTGGGGGGGAGGGGGTCGATCGAGAGCATGGAAGGAGTGTGTCGGGGCTCAAATCGAGATATTTGTCTCAGTCCGCCGAGATGATCATGGAAAGAGGTTGTTGGATCAAGGAGTTTTTCCGGTCACCATGGTTGAACCGGGCGCAGTGGTTTTGCTAGGTGAAGGCATCGGGTTGGTCGATATGGTTGATTGAGGACATGTTTTGGCATTAATGAGGATTCCACGGAGGTTGGAGAGGTGGCTAAGCAGTGGGGAGAGGTGGGGCGGCTGCGATCTATGTGGGTTAAAGGAAGGTACGTTGCCGGCAGTGGGAGGTTGAGCCACAATTGTATTTTTGTTCACAACAAGCTGAACTTACACGAATCAATACATCTCACATCATATTCAATAATACAAAAATGTAATGTGCGTTTTATTATGACTGATTTGTGTTGCACGATAAGAACAATAGAAAGTATTGAAATGGGCGTACTAGAAAATCGCATACAACACAAGTCTCATGTCATTGTCATGATTTTACATTAACCAAGAATTTTTTTGGTGTGGTCTAGCCAAATTTGTGTATAGTTTCTAATGGTTCGTGAATAAAAACATAAGATAAATATCGATCGATAGTAATTCCTTTCAACAAAAAAAAATATCGATAGTAATTCATATTTAATCCGGTGCATAATTTTTAGTACATTTTTAGTGACAATTTAAGATTCCACTAGATCATTTTACGTTTTATTTATGATTCCATAATTTTTCACTGTTTCACCTTTTTTATAAGCTTAAATTGTCCTGAATATCATAAAAAAAAAAAGCGCCATAAAGGATAAAAATTTGATAAAAATTTGATCAGAGCGACAAAAGAATATTTTCACGATTATAAAGCGACAAAATCACAAATGTTACTTTAAAATCATATTTCACGCAAGTAATGTTATTTCAGATTTCACAATCATACTTCATATTTACTTTATTTCACATATGTTACTTCATATACGTTATTTCATAAATGCATTTTTGTTCTTATTAAATTACAACGCCCTTCTATCCCGCTTTTTTTTTTGATAATTTTGTCCTTCCTGACAAAAACTATAAAAAAAAGATATAGACAATTAGGAAAGGAAACTCTTTTTAAAAAGGATTTTTTTAAAGTAAATGACAACCTAATTGATCAACAATTAGGAAATCACACTTTTATTAAGAATTTTCTTTAAGTAAAACGACACACACAAATAGATGACATTCTTTATTAAGAATTATTTCGCTTTAATGAAAATTATTATTTATAGATGACATTCTATTTTATTTCACAATCATATTTCATATTTACTTTATTTCACATACGTTACTTCATATATGCATTTCATAAATGCTATTTTATTCTTATTAAATAACAATGTCCTTCTATCCCGTTTTTTTGATAATTTTGTCCTTCTGGACAAAAAACTATAAAAAAAAAAAAGGATATAGACAATTAGGAAAGGAAACTCTTTTTAAAAAGGATTTTTTTTTAAAGTAAAATGACAACCAAATTGATCAACAATTAGGAAATCACACTTTTATTAAGAATTTTCTTTAAGTAAAACGACACACACAAATAGATGACATTCTTTATTAAGACTTATTTCAAGCGAATGAAAATTATTATTTATAGATGACATTCTATGTTAATTTGAATAAATATGAGTTTATTAAATAAATATCCTTGCATCATATTTATATTTATATTTATATGGTCTAATTGTAATGGCCGAGACAGATAACGCCACCAGACCGAAAGTTCGAAATGGCGTGTTCGAGTCCGTAAAGCTACCGCCCTTTCGTAAGTGAAAAAAATGTCTTTTTTTCGAATCACAGGCCCCTAATTAACCTCTCCTCACACTCCTGTGGATCGGGGGCAAGGGGACCTTCCGTTTAGGATTTTTTAAGAAGTAAAGGTTACGTAGGTACAAAAACAGTGTCTAACTTTTGGAAATAAAGGAATGTCCTTTCATAATGTGGCATGGTTTGTACCTCTTGTCAACTATAAATACATCATTTGTTCCGCTACAATAGAATAGTTTTTTCCACTTACAAATTTGTGGTATGAATTTTCTGCATAAACATTTTTTAACACATTGTCGAGAAGAAGAGATTACTGACCAGGCTTTTGGGTTCATGGTTTCGATTCATTTAAATGTCAACTCGATCATAAGATAAAGATTGTTGATTCTTGATAGACGATCGCGATTGTCGTGGGCACAAATTCGGCGTGAATTGCCTTTAAGCGATGTAGCCTACACTCGCCTCGATCCATAAGTTTTTGTTTTACTCATTTTAATTTTTTTTTTAATCATATCTGAATCTATTAATTTCGGGTTTTACAATATCTGTTAATTTGTTAATACATCGTGATAAAATAGGCAAAAGTGCCAACAAAGATCGATGTGAGCCAAACATAAACAATTATATATATTCCACAGCATAAACAGAAACCTAAAGCAACAAAAGGTAAAACAGTAGCTTCATGTGTTTTGTAGTCCGTAAGAGGACATGACCAATTAAACAGTAGCTTCATGTGTTTTGTAATCAAAACGAAAAATAAGTCTAGAAACTAGGTGTCACCCAAACATTATAATTGCCAAATAAATTGCTGCTACTATTGTTATCACTATCAAAATCAAGTATCCCATCTTCTATGTTATACCTGAAATCCCATCTATATCGAGACGTCATTCCGGAGTAAATGCAGCTTCCATTGCTAAGGTAAACGAGATTCGGTTCTATAACCTCAGAGAATCTCGTGGTATCTAGAGAAAACGCCTCGTTGTTTCCCAAGAAGATAGCGTTAGTGCCCAAACTTGAAACACGTGTATACGCACGTTCGCTCACATCCACCCCACACATGTAAACGCCGCTATGAAAAGGGTTACCATTGCGAACACATACAAATGTGCATGAAAGTATGAGTAATCAACCTCCACATTCCACAAGATATGCTTCATTAGCAGAAAAATAACGTGGAAGCTCCATGATTTTAGTTGCATTTACTATCGCACCACTGTGTTCCAAACGCCAAACATCCAAATTTGACACGGATATGATAAAGCGTAAAACTTACCGTTGTGGTAGCTAAAGTCTTTAAAAGCAGTTGAATTCGAAGGAACTCGAGCTCTTTTCCATGTTTGGTCTCCGGATTTCCAAAACCCTATGTAGTCTTTTCGGGTTTTGATATAAAGGACCATGACAACATATTCAGATGTATGGGACGGGCTAGCTGACAACACGGCCCTAGTCAATCTATAAGATCTATAATCAAACCTATTCGATCTACCAGCAAACTCATCATCACGGATAAGAGGAAGACGAATATGAACACGAGATATGGGATTCAATAAACTCACATTCCTTGAAGATTCAGTCATTATAAACCACCCTTTGGACGCGATACAACTCTTTCCCTTAGCTTCAGGTATTGAAATACGGATTATCTTCTTCTTGTAAAGACTAATAAACTCACGGCTTTCGTCGGATATGTCTTTCGTCATACGGGTTATTGCTTTTCTTTTCTTTGACTTTTCAACACCTTTCGTCGTCCCGTTTACGAGCATCAATAACGGAAGTCCATGACGACATTCGTGGAAGTCCTTCAAACTCGTGGCAGACCTCCATGAGGTGCAAGTCCCTCGAAACACAACGAAATCATCAATCACTCGTAAAAGTCTTGCGATTAACACGATCACGCCGTCGGGGAGTGAAGACCAATCCGCCATAGCCCTTGATGATGTACCAAAACTGTTCTGTTCGGAATCAAAATTAATAGCACTTACACGGTGCCTTCTACTGCGGAGTTTTATTGAATATATATTGATTGAATGAACAAACCGTGTATATATAGCCATTAGCCATATACGTTGAAAACCTAACTTAAATAATTTTTTTTTTTAGTTTTTGATTTGATATGGTATCAATCAAATTAAACAGACGCAGATTAACCCACTGATTTATCGCTCATGTCATAGATAAAAATATATGCTTTTGAAAAAATTACTTACCAAGTACTACCGACTCTCTTCATTAATTTTTTATTAAATTAAGGGACAATAGCTCTTTTTATTATTATAATTATAAACGAAACCCTTAGTATATTGGTTATGAGTATTGTATGTTTTCAATTTGGTCTTGTGTATACGAGTGATTGATTTTAGGCCAAGTTAAAGATTGTTGAAATAGTATCCTAAATCCGACCGGGTCGAATTATTTATATTATTTCTTTATGTTTATACATATGTTAAGTAGCTTTTCATTGTATGAACCGATTTGTGATGTTATAAGTTTGAAGAAACCGTTAATCATCTTTTTTATGCTTGTGATGTGTCATTATTGCTTTGGTCACACATCCTAGATTGGTGCAAGATTGATGGACTAAATTCTTACTTGTTCAGTGATTTTTATATCTTCGCACTCCAAGAGTGCTTCTTCGAATTCGCATCCTACTTATGGTCTCGCTATTGTTGGTGTCACGACTTGGGTACGTAATTTGGTTGCATAGAACAAAGCCATTTTTTAGTCTCAAGTTTTGAATCCGAATTGATTTTTGAGATATTCGTAGATCGCCCTTCTCTTGGTCTAAAAAGGCTAACCCGAAAGACAAGACCTTTATGTCTCACTTATACGGGGTGAGCATTCTACTACTTTTGCAATGTGGGACATTACATTCTCCCCCTTATAAGGATCAAGGCCCTCGCCAGACGGCCAAGACTGCTCTCGGATTGTCCCTACCAGAGGTAACTCAGAGGTCATCCTTACACCGCCTTCTTGTACGGTGCAAATGCGATAGTTCCGCCTCGATATAGTCGGCTCGATACTATTCTCGCAACGCCTCTAGACCCCGGCCTGGTAGCGCTTAAATGAGTCATAAATGTCCGGTCAACCGCTTAGACCGCCCTCTCTCTGGTCTAAAAGTGCGGCTAACCCGAGTTGATAAGACCTTTATGTCTCACACTTATACTGGGGTGAGCATTCTACTACTTTTCTAATGTGGGACATTACGTAAAAACGCTTTGTTTCTTCCTAAGAAGATAGCGTAAGTGCCCAAACTTGAAACACGTGTATACGCACTCCCTCATTCACATCCACCCCAACATGTAAACGCCACTATGCAAAGGGTTACCATTGCGAAGCCATACAAATGTGCATGAAAGCACGAGTAATCTACCTCCACATTCCACAAGATATGCTTCTGTTTCGAATAACAACTTGGAAGCTCGATGATTTTAGTTGCATTTACTATCGCCTCGCTTGTGTTCCAAACGCCAAACATCCAAATTTGACACGGATATGATAATGCGAAAACTTACCGCTGTGGTAGCTTACGCCTTTAAAAGTAGTTGAATTCGGCGAACTCGAGCTTCTTTCCATGTTTGGTCTCCGGATTTCCAAAACCCTATATAGTCTTCTCTGCTTTTCTTACATAAAGGACCATGACAACATATTTAGATGTCTCGGACGGGCTAGCCGACAACACGGCCCTATTCGACCTATAATCATAATCATCATCACCGATAAATGGAAGCCGAATATGAACGCGAAGTTTTGGGATTCAATAAACTCACATATCTTGAAGACTCAATCATTATAAACCACCCTTTGACGCGATACAACTCTTTTCTCTTGGCTTCGGGTATTGAAACTGGATTATATTCTTCTTGTATAGACTAATAAACTCACGGTTTTCGCCACATATGTCTTTCAATATAGGGGTTGTTTTTCTTTTCTTGTACTTTTGATCAACACATTTCGGGTCGTCCGGTTTACGAGCATCAATAACGGAAGTCCATGACGCCATTCATCGAAGTCCTTCAAACTCGTGGCGGACCTCCATGAGGTGCAAGTCCTCAAACACAACGAAATCATCCATCACTCGTAAAGTCTCACGATTAACACGACCACACCATCGGGAGAGTAGACTGTTGAAAACACACAAACAAGAAGCTTGCGCTTAAGAAAGATAAAACAGATAACAATGCAAACACAAAGTATGGCGGAATTGATAAAACATAGAAACAAGCGTAATATCATGATTTAACGTGGTTTCCGGCGCAGGCCGACTACTCCACGGACGTAAAAAAAGATATTTTACTATGCACGTAATTACAAGGTTTTCACAAGTGTGTGAACAACACTCTTGAAAGACACACATTGCATTGATTACAACATTGGTATAGGCACAAATCCCAAACTCTAACCGCCATAAGATCTTTGTCGGAATTGTCATAATTACCCCAGATGTGGACCTCACCCACCGTTATCCACCGATGAAACTCACCAAATTGACTTCCCACTTGTAATCAATCGCCGACGTAGAACTCGGATATACTCAAAGAAACTCAAAGACCATAATCGAGTGTCGGGCTTCGTAAGAAACTCGCTTGCACTTCATCAAACCGACTTTCACGTAATCGAATATACTTAATCGAAATCGACCATCATACTCGCCTTCGCCCGATTAGTTCCACTGTAATACTTATCGCTTTAGAGATCAAGTCACCAAAATCGACAAATCTCTACCTTGACTTGAACTCTCATTCAACGCCAATCGGATTGCATAATCGACGTATTTGTACCAGGTGAATTCGCCAATTCCAGGATGTACAAGCACTGCACTTCTCCAAAGAATCCACTCAAGTTGATCTCGCCTCAACCGAGTATCCGCACTTTAGCTTACAAGCTTGAATATTCAAAGAAGTCCGCATACAAGTGAAACTTGCTCACTGAATCGGTTTAGTGAACCTATCACCGGATTATCCTTGGTGCCGGTCTTCTTCACTATAACCCTCTTCTCATTTCTCGTAAATGATACATCACATCAATATGATTGGTTCTCTCATGATGAAAATGATCCTCGCCTACTCAAATTGCACTCAAATTGTCACAATAAATCTCACTTGATCCTCGATGTAGCCCCAAATCACCGACTAGTCCCTTCAACCGGATACCTCCTTGGTCGCTTTCAAGAAGAGCCATATACTCACCAAAGAGCTTGATAATGAATACTTTGTATACTTGTTTAATACAATAACTTCGCTTTTTACTAAGTACTTACCTTGAATACGTTTGTTTTGTTTTGTGTGTTTGGGAATGAGAAGATGAACAGTGGATCAAGAAATCGATGAAGATTTCGAGGACGATCTTTGAGGACGCTTGTGTTGATACTTTTATTATCTTTCTTTGAGTCAGCATAAGACTATGTTGTTTTACTCAAGAGAGTTTGAGAATGTGATAAACACAAGAGTAAACTTCAACTTAGTTTATTCATTGAGTAAAAGATGTATAAATAGATACAATTGAGATAGAGAGACTAGCTAGCTAGCTTGGGCGGCCACTTGAGTATGTAGATGTGGGCGGCAAGCATGCAAAAGTAAAAGTAAAAGTTATGTCTATGACATAAAGTAAACTAGAGTTTGACATATTAATTGTTTATATGACTCACAATTAATATGTCTTTTACAATTAATTTTACAATTAAATAAGGTGTACAAAATATTATGCACGAAATCCTAAGGCTCAAAGAATCTAGAGCACTGTTGAAGCCTCAAAGCAGATCGAGTCTCACGAGTAATATTTCTGAGTAATATTTCCACACCCCTCAAATCAAGCTATATATGTTGATGCAAATGCAAGTTTGCTACTTAGTCTCACAACATAAGAGGTGGAATAGCCTTGGTAAGAATATCGATTCGATCGATCTGCTTGAGGGAACATACTGGAGTTGAATAATCTTGGCATCAATCTTCTCCTTCGTAAGTAATCACAATGTCCACATGCTTGGTTTTATCATGATGGATCGGATCTTCTCGCCATGCATAAGGCAATTATTATCACAACAGAGTGTGATAGGTTGTCGATACGGTTGTTTGAAGTTCGCCAAGACTTTTTTAGCCATAGAGCTTCACAAATGCCAAGTACAAGTGCCCTTAGTTCACCTTCAAGATCGCTTCTTGACACAATGAGGTTGTTTCTTGCTCCTCCAAGTAACTGTGTTCCCCATATATATGAGCAATAGCCTGTGGTAGACCTCTCCCAATGTGACATCCAAATTTCAATCAAAGATCGGGGCAGACCTTGATTGATCTATCAAGAGACTTGGTGAAGTGCGTGCCTTGGCCAGAGTGGATTTTAAATACCTCAAGATCCTATTCACTGCATCCCAATGTTGCTCAAGAGGGGGCAATGCATGAATTGACCGACTGATCGACCCCATATGCAATATCAGTCTTGTGTGAGAAAGGTATATGAGTTTGCCTACAAGCCTTTGATATTGTTCTTTCCTCGACAAAGAATGTCACCATGCAAGAGGTATGACCTGGGTCTACTGGAGATACAAAGAGTTTGCATCCCAAAGATGCCGCTTTCTTCAAGAGGTCCAGACATACTTCCTTTGGGAGACCGAAATGCCATTGGTGTTTCTAGCTACTTCCATACCAAGAAAGTACTTGAGGTAGCCTGCATCTTTAACTTGGAACACCTTTGCCAAGAGAGTCTTCAAGTTCGGATCTCAAAGAGAGTCTTCCTAGTAAGGATGATATCATCCACATATACAATTAGAATGGACCTCCTCTCGTTGGTTGTCTTGACAAACATGGTGTGATCGAGTTGCATTGATGATATCCAAAGCAGCTTTAACCACAAAGAGTGAGTTTTCCAAACCAGGCTCTTGGGGATTGCTTCAGCCATATAGAGATTTCCCGAGTTTGCATACCTTGCCCCGAGTGTGGGGATTGACAAAACCAGGAGGTACATTCATATAGACTTCCTCGAGATCACCATTGAGAAAAGCATTTTTGATATCCAATTGGTGTAGAGGCCACCCAGCTGGACAAACAGAGAGATCGAACCCTGACAAAGTTGAGTTTTGCCACTGGTGCAAAAGTTTCCTTATAGTCAATACCATAAGTTTGAGTGAATCCCCTTGCTACCAATCTGCTTTGTACTTGTCAATTGTACCATCAAGATTGTATTTGATAGTGAATAACCATCTCAGCTAACTGCCTTCTTGCCTTTGGGAAGAGTTGTGAGGTCCCAAGTATGATTATCCAGAGAGCAAATATCTCGCTTTTACAAAGCAGCCTTCCACTTATCATTTTGAAGGGCCTCCCGAATATTTCTAGGATAGAGTGAGAGTCCGTGTCCTGTGTAAACATGGCAAAGACAGAGACAACTGATCATAAGATAAATAAGTATGAATAGAATGATCGCTGCATGATCTTTCCCTTTTCTTAGAGCAATAGTCTCTATCAATGTCGGTGGATCACGAGGATCTGCAGATTGCCGAGTGTCAGTGGGCTCGGGATCGCCAGGCTCGAGTCGCTTGGTTGCTTTGGGATCGAGAGTCGCCGTGAGTCAAGAGGGTACTCTGGGTTCATCTGCGAGGATCGATGAGTTCTTTGAGGTTAAGAGTTTGTCAAGGAAGGGGTTTAGGTCAATTTCTATCGTGTTTCCATCGTTGATCGCCAAAGACTTGTTTGTAGTAGGAGTCCTTTCAAAAAATTTACATCCATAGAATTGTAAAATCTCTTTTCGTATGAGAGTAGCACTTGTAACCTTTCCTGCCCTTTGCATATCCTAGGAAAATGCACTTGTGAGCTTTGGGATCAAGTTTGCTTCATGTGTTGGGCATGGATATAGACAAACACAAGACAACCAAAGATTTTGGAGGTAATCGGGAAATAAGATGGGGGCAGGAGTGTGTCCAGTAGGGTTTTGATAGGAGTTTTGAAGCCTAGTACCTGCCGGGAAGTCTCATGATTAAGTATGTGGAAGTCAATATGGCTTCACCCCACATATATTTTGGAACATTTGTGGTAAACATAATAGACCTAGCCATTTCAAGCAGATGCCTGTTTTTTCTCTCAAAGAACCCCATTTTGCCGAGGGGTTTCAACACAACTACCGATATGGACAATCCCTTTATCCATCAAGAAATTACCGAGATGAGACTCATAATATTCAAGAGCATTGTCGGCCTTCAAGATTTTGATCTTAGTGTCAAACCGAGTGGAGACCATGTTGTAAAATTCTTGAAAGATGGGTCCAACTTCGACTTATCCTTCATTAAAAATAACCAAGTGGTTCTCGTGTGGTCATCTATGAAGGTAACAAACCACCTCTTTCCTGTTATGCTTTTACTCTTGAGGTCCCCATACGCCACCGTGGAATTAAGGTGAATGGTGTGGATGGTAAGTAAGGTAATTTTGCATACACAGATTTGGTGAGTTTAGCAACCGACAAATATCACATTGAAGATCATTCAAATTACAACCTTTAAACAATTCAGATCTATAGACTTTAAATAACTAAAACTGGATGTCCTAGTCTATAATGCCATAACATGATATTGTCTAGGTTTTGAGTGCAGCAGTCGCCGAGGCGATTCGCTTCGCCTTACTGTCTTCAAAGCAGGTTGACCACAAATGCAGACTGAGCAAGGTTTAGCAAATCCCAATCACTGCCTTTGAGGAATGATCCTGGAATGTGCACTGATTCTCATTAAAAACAACAAATCCAGCCAAATCTTTAGTAAGTTTATCGACAGATATATGAGATTGCAATCTAATTTTGGAACAAATAGGACATTCTCGCAGCATATCTTATTAGTAAGTCGCACCTGACCAAAACCTTTTGCACTAGAGATGATCCATCGCCAGCCTTAATATTGTGAATTTGGGAACATGGCTTAAGTTGAGTAATGAGATTTTTATTACCACCATATGGGATGAGGCCTCAGAGTCAACAATCCAGGTTTCATTACTAATAGATGAGTAGAATTTACCTGTCCGCATGAGAGGCTATGTCAAGAGAGTGACTACCTCCCTTTGGTTGAGTTAGGAAGGCTTTGAATGCAGCAAGCTGAGCATTCAACCTGTTGTCATCTTCTTCCTCACTTATGTGTCTGCCCTGACTTTCCTTGGCAGGTCTGGAGGTCTTGGAGGAGTTAGGCTTGCCATGTAGCTTCCAGCAAGTGTCCTTGGTGTGATTAGTGCTTGCTTGCAAGTGGTCACGCAAACGCCTTCCCGCTTTATCGCAAGAGCTTCAGAAGCCTCAGTAGAGCCTCAAGCAGGTTCCCGACGATACGCACAGGTGGCACTTTCAAGTAGGGTTGTCAAGAGGGGTTCAAAGAAAGATCACTTTTCTCCTCGCTTTCCTCATGTTTGACCTCAAAGAAACATGGATTTGAGATTTGGGAGAGGTTTAGTAGCAAGAATTCTACCTCTCGACATCATCAAGAGTAGGATTCACCCAAAGAAAGAATTTGAATACTCTCTTTTCTCGATAATGTCTTTAAAGAGTGCAAAGATCTTTAACATCATTCCAGGGTGAGTTTCAACATATCTAGGTGTTGCCATGCCTTAGATAGTTGATTAAAGTATTGAGTTACGCATATATCCCCTGTCTCGCAATTTTGAATCTGAGCTTGAGTTCATAGACTTGGATGTATTGTCCTTTTTTGAGTAAAGGTCTCCGCATTGTCCTGCATTTCCTTAGCGGTTGTCATACATCATGAAGTTCTCATCGATCTCTTTTGTCATAGACCTCGTGAGGATGGTCATGACTTGGTTATTTTCTCGTGTCCCATGCTTCAAACTTGGGGTCGGCCAAAGCAGGGGCGTGTTTGGAACTGCATGTATATCCCATCTTGCCCCTGGCCGGAGATATACATTTTCATGCACCTTGACCATAGCAAGTAATTGTTACCATCAAGTTTATGATTTGTAAAGAAGAGTGTTCATTATCCCAATCACGAGGCACTTGTGAGTCTCATCAAGAAGATGAAACTTCGTATAATGTTGACATTTTTCTCGAAAAAGAACCGAAGTTTTGCAATGGATTTTAGAACTCAAGAAGGCTCCGATACCATGAAGAGAGTTTGAGAATGTGATAAACACAAGAGTAAACTTCAACTTAGTTTATTCATTGAGTAAAAGATGTATAAATAGATACAATTGAGATAGAGAGACTAGCTAGCTAGCTTGGGCGGCCACTTGAGTATGTAGATGTGGGCGGCAAGCATGCAAAAGTAAAAGTAAAAGTTATGTCTATGACATAAAGTAAACTAGAGTTTGACATATTAATTGTTTATATGACTCACAATTAATATGTCTTTTACAATTAATTTTACAATTAAATAAGGTGTACAAAATATTATGCACGAATCCTAAGGCTCAAAGAATCACGAGCACTGTCAAGCCTCAAGCAGATCGAGTCCACGAGTAATATTTCTGAGTAATATTTCCACAACTTCGTAAGACTTATTGTACTTTTCTTTGGAAACTCTTGTAAATAATGTTGTTGTTTTTCTTTTAAACATCGTACGATTGTAAGATGGCTGTGGTTGTTTTAGTTATCTTTCTATCTTTAGATGTTGTATTTCCATTCTCGTTGTTTCAAAAAAAAAAAATACCCGAGTCTTTTAGCTTCCATTAATGCTAAACTCGATACAACGTAGCAGAGGCTTACATATAATATTGATTTATTTAATATTATATGTGCCGAACGTTTCTTTCCCGGATATGGACTCGTTGTCCGGATCGGGCGTTAATGTTTGAGACTAGAGATAGTAAAGGGACGGTGTCTTGTCCTCTAGCATATTGTGTCGTGAGGCCCATTGATCAATGTTATTTTGCGATCGCAAATGGTATAATTCATGTGATAATCATACACATGTCAAGTATGTTCACCGAAAGACTTGTGTAGTCTCATTATACAAGGTTGTGTGTTTCTTGTCAAAATGTCACGACACTATCAAGGTTAAACTCGGATAGTGGTTTAATTATGTAAACAACAATTCACTATAATAATGAACTCTGAAAAGGGGGGTCGTGGCCCGGCTGTTATTCCACGTGCTAGATAATTAAAGATAAATAAGGAAAAAATCATGGGTCATTAAGACTTTAATCCTGACATTTAAATATATCTATAATTATCCCTAAATCATAGGGGTCTATGTGTGCATATTCTTAGGGGAAATAATATTAATAATAATATAATGTAAATCCTTGCAGACAAGGAAATGGATAAATCGCCTCCTATATAAACAACCCTAAGGAACTACGGAGACTTGATTCCAAGATAGTCATTGAATACGTAGGCAACTTGAGGAGAAATAACTCACGAGCTTAGTCTAAAAGACATCCAAAAACACCCCTCTAACACGATTTAGGTTCTTTGGATTAAAGATCATTGTCACAAGGATAATAGACCAGATTATTAATTAGACGAGATCCAAAGATCGCCGGAAGAGTTGCAATCAAGTTCACCTGATGATACAACTTACATAAGTTCACCTGCTTAAATAGAGTTGCAATGAAGTTCCACCATTGATTTTTTTATTTTTTTTATTTTTAGTGTTTAATTTTGGTTATGTGAATATTGACAAATACGTGGTTATGAAAAAGACATTTGGTTACTTAAAATGCTGATAAAGGTCGGGCTTAGTGGGAATATGAAGCGGGTGCGCATGAGTGTGGGTGGGAGATCGAGTAGGGCCGGGTAGGGGTAGGGGTAGGGGTAGGGGTAGGGGTGGGTAGGGCAAAGGCTGAGCCGAGGTGGGGGCAGGGGCAGGGGCGCATAAACTATTTTTTGCTCTTTTTTTTTGCTAAATTAATTGTTTTTTTTGTGGCAACGAATAAAAGCGTGGCAAGAAATAAATAATTTTCTTTTCTTCATTTAATATATATTTTTTCTATATATGTGGCATTTCTTACCGTGGCAATAGGTTTTAAGTTATTGCCGCGGTGTGGCAACAAGTTTGCAAAAGGTTTTTGCCATATAGTTGCTTGTCATGGGTGACATAAAAGCTTTAGACGTGGCAATAGGTCTATAGTGATATTTTTTAAGGTTTTAGTGGCACTTTTCCTTTATGCAAAAGGTAGTTTTTTTAGTAGTGATATAAATGATCAGGGAATTAAAATCATTTCCTTTCAAGCATCACTTCACAGATGCATGAATTCGGCTTTCACGACGACCCGCTTTTATTACGCCAAACCGAATGTAAACAATAACAAATTATTTAATGTATGAATAAATATCTAACAGAGAACAAGAAATGCAAGGTATAGAACCACAATCAAACCTTCTGCTTATTAATTTAATTCCACATGATATATCGAACAACGCAAACTTGTGAAATACATGAAAAGATAAAAAGAAACACAATGTAAATATGACAGCAACTAGCTTGCATAGTAGCTAGCTAGAATTCAAAAAGGCAAAGAGTAAAAGGACAACTAGAACATACAGTAGTATTGAGACATATATTCTACGGAATATTGAAGATTAATCCTCTCTCTATGAGAAAGACAAAGAGATGGAGGAACAGTTAATGCAGAAGAAGAGGAGGATAACAGTTAATGCAGAAGAAGAAGAAGGTGATCAAATTTTAGGGAGCGAGTGAGCGAGCCGAGCCCAACGTGTTAATAGTACTCGTCTTGGCTATATATATATATAGCTCTATTATTCTGGATCGCAACTGGAACCAAGATTACCATCTTCATCCATAGTCAGATTGCAAGTGCATCCATCTCCACATGTATCTACTCCCTTAGGACAAGCCTCTCCACTGCACGGCATTGCTTCAACTATCAGAGTATAATTCATAGTCAGTAATGTTTAATTATAACATTTTCTACTTAATTTGGTAACTGTGGATTTTAAACCGTAACTACCATGCACCACAACTATGTTAAGATAGATAAATTACTGCATAACTGATGTACGTATCAACTATATATATATATATAGGGCCAGGCCTATATATGCAAAGGAGGCCTAAGACGGATCGGTTGAACGGGTCTTTTGTCGGGTTGGATAGATATATAATAAAAATTAAAACAAACCATAAATCTATTTTTTTTTCCACTTGTAACGCACATCTTTTATATATCTTTCTACTTTCCAATTGAATTATATGTGTTCTATTGTGACATTGTGACCTTTAATTTTTTTTTTTTTAAAGTATCACATATTATACAAATCATTTCAAGAATAATTTTTTTGTCAACACATTATATTGGGTTGATTGAGATTTAGTCTACACGATTTTTTAAAAGTAAAACATGTCGTTGGGCCTCGCCCTGATGGTGAGATTACGCTGGTCGCCTCGACCCGCTTATAGGTGGGCGGCCATTATATATATATATATATACACACACACACACACACACACACTACACTTTCCAAGTTTTTTTGGACTACTCATTTTCTGTGTTATTCTCAAACGTGATATATAATTAGAAACGGATGGAGTATATGTGAATTAGTAACCCTCTTTTTCAAACCATGGAGATGAATTTTCAAAAGGAGTTTGATACTTATTCAAGTTTTCCGAGTTTGATCTCGAATTGAGCTAAATAATTAATCGAGCCGATATGAAGCTTCAAATTAAAATAATTATATTGATAAAATATTACACTCTCCGCTCATATTTAGCACACATATATTAAGGAGAGTGGTTAATACTTTGACTTAACATCAAAATGACAATAACACCCTTGAATATACATGGTTAATGCAAAGTTGTTCTCAATCTTCCTTCCTTTAAGGGTAGATGTAAAAATATAATAAATTGGAAATGTAACTAAGACAGTTTCAAAAAAAAAAAAAAAAAAAAAAAAAAAAAAATGTAACTAAGACAAATAAAAGGAATTTTTATTTTTAACAACTACGACAATTAAATAAGAACGTAAGGAGTAGCCAGTATTTTTGAATAAATGAGTAGAGCTCGATATTGACATTTAAATAAAAAATGAATGAATTTTGAAGAAGAAAAACAAACTGAAAAATTGGGCCGATTATTAAATGAGTCGAGTTTGATCTTTCCTTTTAATGACAAGATCAAGTTTTGAGCCTCAAGTTTTTTTTATTGAATCGAGCTTAAATCCTATATAGTATCAACACGAGTAGACTCAAATGCATTTGTAATTGATACTCACCTCGAAAGCAGGTCAAGGGACCCAAAGATAAGCCAGCAAAATTATAATTTGGCACACTTGTCCAAACAATTAGCAAGATGATGAATACAACTCCTTGAGAAAGATTTGTCATCGTTTGATGGTTAATTAAACTGATTCGCTTATTACAAATGCTCAATTAATTCTATGGTCTTTCTAGGGACATGCATGTGTATAAATACTAACAACAATATGTGTATACACCGTATGAATCTTCAAATATTTCCTCGATCGGCTGGAAATAGTCAACAAGAAATTCCATCTTGAAATAGTTAAGGGATTTATTAATTAGTGTATACTACCTCCGTTCGTATATATAAATCATCATACACTCTTAGATTTGTCCCACAATATAGGTCACCCAAATTACCAATGCAACACATATCGCTTTATTTCTCTATCTTACCTCTAATTTATTATGAATCTAATCACTTTTCATTACTTAATAACTATTATATTAATTATAGTTAATGAGTATTTTAGACATTAACTTTTAAAAATATAGCATTCAAATTACTTCTTTAATCTGCATGAAAATTTTAGGATGCTTTATATTTCAGACGGAGATAGTATATATATATATAAAACAAAAATTATGAATCTTCAAATTAAGCTTTTCGTTGTTCAAAAACGAAATTGTGCTTTTTCGACACATTGACTGTCTAATGCATTTACCCAAAAATTATTTAATGCCTTTGACACCTTTGTGTCTGTCAGTTTCTCATAAAACATAGATCCTCTCTCACCCAGATGCATCATTGACCTATTCATGACGGTAATTTCAAAGATTTTACTCGCTCCGCCTTAAAATATAAATCACTCTATTTATTTAGTTTTGTTTAAAAATATAAGTCATTTACATTTCAAATGCAGAATTTATTACTACATCTGTCCCAAAATGTAAGTGCGTTAAACCTTTTGAATTTGTCCCATAATACAAGTTCATTTAGAATACCAATTGTGCATTTATTACATTTTTCTTCCTTTTACCCCTAATTTATTATACATCAACTTATTCTACAACAATTACATTAATGAGAGTCAAAGAGTATTCTAGACTTTTACCACTATAATTAATTACATTTAACCACTTTATTAATATGTGTGAAAAGTCATAAACGGATTTACATTTTGGGACGGATGTAGTACTTTTATTTATTTATTGTATCCTTAATATATTAACAAATCAACCACTTATCATTACTCGATTACAAAAAGGCAGATGCATCATATGAGTAAGGGCACTCGGCCCCCTCTCTTCAACCTAAGTTCCTTCAAGAAAATTTACGATTGTAACATGCAAAGAAGATATCAAGTTCTAGACATGCGTAAATTAACACCAGTAAAATAAGTAACCGAGACAGCTCGGATCAGGAAAATAAATCAATTCGACGTTTTCCTCGATTTAGACCGTTGGAAACCAACCAAGGCGAAGTTTTCCCAATCACGGGCATCTCCATGTATGATTCAATATAAAATTAACTATGATACGGTTCATATTAACATGGTACGATTCAATATACAAATAAATTAGCCCAGCATACTTGGATTTACAAACCAATGACAAATTCATAAAATGTAGAAGAAACGATCAACAATATTACCTAGAAAAAACAAGACGATTCTCCTAGTCACTTCCTTTATGATGATTCACCAATTGTAAAAGCATACAAAAGTCAAGTACTCCTCGATGGGGATTTTTGGTTGCAACTCGAGTTGTTTCAATGGCAGATTTTTTTGACGCCTTGCGAAAAGGAAACCGAGCTCCATGTGTCTTTCATTATCAACGCTTTATGGCGATTCGGAAAAATTAATAGATGCTCTATTATCTTTGAAGGTGAGCGACCGATGATGTCGCTAGTATCATCCGGGGCTGAATCGGAGGCAATAGAGAATTTCGTTGTTGTTACAAAAATATACTCTACCAATTGGAGAAGCCCCACCCGATCAGTATGGACTCCCTTGTGATGACATGGTTAAATTCAACATCGACGCTTTTTAGTGGAAGTTCAACATCAATTGGAGGATTAGTTCGTGATAGAATGACATTATTATCCAATCCTTCTCAAGAAAGTTGGAAGGACACTATGATGTTGGAGTAGAGAAGCTTTAACGGTGTATCACGATTTTTCCGTGGTCGATTCAATAGGGCTTCTTCAAAGTGATCATTGTACCAAACTGCCTCTACTGTGCCGCCGGAGAAGATGAATGCAGAGAGATGCAAGATTTATCGGACTTGGGAAATATTGTCGAAGATTGTCGTAGCTTTTTAGCATGTTTCTCTTATTTCGCTTTCTCCATTTTTAAGCTAACGGAAATTTTCCGGCACATCTGTTGGCTAAAAAAGGGTTGAGTTAGTAGAAGTGTTTCTTGGGCTCTTCCCTTTGAATGTAATTTTAGCTTGTTCGTCGGATATTAATTAATGGAATGGTTTTTCTCCTAAAAAAAATCCTAATTATACATAATTAGCTGCCCTAGACTCCAAGTGGACTAAACTGCCCTTTTTATATTTTGGGCGGTGCGCTTTACCGAGGGTGCCCTAGGGAAAGCAACATGGTCAACACTCACCGTCCAAAGAAATTGTTCTGGATATCTTTCTGGACCAATCTTGGGCTTATCTCAGCTGCACCGTCCCCAATTCACTTCACTTCAATATTTAATCCACAATTTCCTACATAAAATCATAAAATTGCAATAACATGATTCTATATGGATTCACGATATAAATACGATAAAGTTGGGATAAAAACTCACACGTAACTAATAATCAAATTAAACTCTTTTACATGTGATTTATATCGATATAATTAATGCCATTTAAGCCCTATTTCAAGGTAATTCGATATCAAAAATGTCATAAAGTTGATTTGCATAATGTCATAATCAATGATTTAAGATTGATTACCGTGATCACCGAACAATTGCTTTAAGAGTTAGGTGTGAAGCTATTGGGTGTGTCTCGTTTAGTGGGACAATATCGTGCAACTCTTTTGCACAAAATCTTGTCAATCAATAATGAGTCAAGTTTTGGCCAAGCAATTGAATTTGTGCTACTTGATGGCCAAATTATAGCAAACCAACTTTAACCGCCGTAGTACCGGGTCGGTTATACTACAACGGGCGAGCAATGTTGTATCTCGCGAGGAATTGGTCAAGTATCACAACCACTTTTGTATTTAGTTCAGTTCACAAATATTGTTCAAGGTAATTATAACTAGAAAAAGATAAAATACTAACTTTAAAAGTAGGATAAAAGGAATAGCTAAATTATGGTCGGAACACTACTCTTAACACCTTTTTGATTCAACACATAACATTTATAAATGTACTTTATGAGGAGTGTGCAAACTAGAGTTTTAGGATTTCCATGCACGAACTAGTCGATTTATTCAGCATTGCCTTGGAAAGGTTATTCTAGCTAAGCCGTGAACTCGGTGGATGACGAGCATCTCATAGTTCTTAATCATATTAGGTCAATTGAATCCTATAGAGGGACTGTTGAACCGAATATAGGTAACTAGGTTGTGGTATTAAGATATGACCGCCAGGATTGCACCCAAAACATATTCATTAGAAACCATTGGTTGGTTGGTCGGTTTAAGCTCGTCCTTAGTGATTCAATTGATCAAATTAATTCAAGCATTAAGATCAAATTTTGGACACAACAATTTAAAAGATTTAATTTTTAAGCTCTACTCATCCTGGCAGATCATCGCTTAGGCATCAATTTCGTAGTTCAATCACATAATCAGATTCATTAATGCCATTGATGCGATTAAAGAGCCTAAGACCTACAATCAAGCTATCAAGCATGATGAATAGAAGTGACCATGAACAAAAAACTTGAAGCTTTACAAAAGACTCACACTTGGGAGATGGTTGATTTGCTCCTGCAAAAAACTAATAGGGTGCAAATGGGTATACAAAATCAAACATAACTCGATGGATCAAGAGAGATACAAAGCAAGATTAGTACCAAAAGGCTACACTGCATATATGGGATTGATTATCAAGAAACCTTTTCCTCTGTTGTCAAGATTACTACAATAACCTTACTTGCAAAGAAATGTAAACTAACAACTCGAAATTTACATCAACTGGATGTCAACACTACTTTTCTACATGGGGATCCACATGATAAAGTATACATGCAATTACCATCGTAGCCGGCATCAACTAAACCAAACTAAGTTTGCAAACTTACCAAATCACTATATGGTCTTAAACAAGCCACCAGACAGTTGGAATTGCAAGTTAATCGAATCATTGGAGGCTCAAGGATTCATTCAATCCAAACATGACCATTATTCACAAAAGTCGTGACAGCCATTCATTGCCTTACGGTATACGTGGATGACATTATAGTTGCTAGCCCCAAAGGAAGAGTTGATTTAGAAAGTTAAGGATATTTTGCACGCCAGCCTTCATAATCAAAGATCTTGGAAAATTGATATATTTCTGTGCATTGAAGTCGCTAGATGTTCAAAAGGCATATCCATTTCACAAAGAAAATACACACTTAACCTCCCCAGAAGAATATGAATTTTTGAGAGCCAAACTCTAAGAAACCTATGGAGTCTGGCAGATTTTACAACATGGTGATTCACCACTTTTGAAGATAACACAAAGATGCATACGGATCTCTAGGCTTAAATTAAATTACCTCATATTTACTGCACTGCATATTCCCTTGTGAAGACAATAACTAAGTCAATTTCTGGACACTTCAATCAAAACCATATGAAGGCATCATATATGGATCGTTAAGATACTTCAAGCGCACCATGCCTTCAAGTATCTTAACAGTCTATATGATGCCTTCATATGGTTTTCAAAGAGAGTGTCCGTAAATTGACTTAGTTGTTGTAATCGCAAGTATCTTAAGGTCCAGTCCGCAAATGTGAGGTAATTTAATTTAGCCACTAGAGATCAGATGCAGTTATCTTCTAAAAGTGGTGAATCACCATCATCAAGTACAACAACTAAGTCAATTTTTGGACACTCCTACTGAAAACCATATTAAGGCATCTTATAGACTGTTAAGATACTTGAAGACCAATCCTGGCCAAGGAATCTTCTTCCCAGCAGACAATAATCTTGTACTTAAGGGTTTCTGAGATAGTGAGTGATTGGGTGGTTGTCCTGAAATTAAAAGATCAAGATATCATGTTATATGATGTTCCTAGGAGAGCTCAAATCTCCCGGAAAGCAAAGAAACAAACAACAATTGCTGAAAGCTCATCTGAGGCTGAGTACAGGGCCATGACAAATGCAGTTTCTAAAATTTAGTGGCTTATCTATATACTACAGGACTTACAAATTCAAGTTCAGTTGACCGTTGTGTTATTTTGTGACAATGCTAGTGCAATGGACATTGTTCACAATCCTGTCTTTCATGAAAGAACCAAACATATTGAAATAGACTGTCATGTTGTGAGAGACAAAGTCAAATCAGGACTTATCAAGCTCCTTCCAATCAATACAAAGAACAAATAGTGACATCCTCACCAAGGCCTTGGATGCACCTATTTTCTCTTATCTACTAGACAAATTGGGAGTTTCAAAGATGTTCTAGACTTCAAGTAGCTTATGGAATGGTGAGTTCAAGTTGCTCATGTACCACTCACACGGCTTGAAGAGGGTGTTACAAAGATAAAAGTGATGGGAATGTTTGAGTGCACTCTGCTTGATCATATGAAGATATCAAGACCTTTCGACGACAACATGAACACCAAGCAATGGCGACGACAGAGACACCAAAGACTTTGGCCGATTAGTTTAGTTAGTTTAATATAAAAAACGGTTATTTTATTGTAATATGTTATAACCGTTTGTAACTGAATTCTAACTGGTTCATGAGGTGTATGATGTAATAAATACCCCATGATCAGCCACATCGAAATCAACTTGTAACTTTTACTTGATCAATAATAATTCCGTATTTTATCTTGTTTGTTTTTAATTCTACAAACTTCATCACCCTATGGGTTGAAAAGTCAAATGACATTTAATGCAATGAGGGGAGACGCGCTGGAGCCTGGAGACGAAATTAAGGTGAATTTCCGGAAAAATAAGACGGGAACCGACTATTGGTATAAAAAGCCACTTAGGTCAAATTTTAAACACACATTTTTTGCATTAGGATTTTATTTTTTTCTCCACAGCAGTTTTTATTTTTCCTTAGGTTACATCTATTATTTTTCCCTTCCAAATTCTGCAAGAACAACAATAAATTATGTTTTTTATTTTGCGATTGATACACAACAAAGTGACGATTCGAGTCCAGATTATAAATCGCTTTTTTGTAATTTTATTTCAACCTTTTTATCATGTCTATTGTTGATTTCTTCATGAATTCTTATGCTTTTATTTATATTATTATGAATAGCTAATTTTATTATAGCTAGATTATGTGATTGAACTACGAAATTGATGCCTAAACGATGATCTAGGGATGAGAAGAGCTTAAAAATTAAATCTTTTAAATTGTTGTGTCCTAAAATTTGATCTTAATGCTTGAATTAATTTGATCAATTGAATCACTAAGGACGAGCTTAAACCGACCAACCAACCAATGGTTTCTAATGAATATATTTTGGGTGCAATCCCCTAAACTGGTCCATATGCGCTAATACCACAACCTAGTTACCCTATATTCGGTTCAACAGTCCCCTCTATGGGATTTAATTGACCTAATATGATTAAGAACTATGAGATGCTCGTCATCCACCGAGTTCACGGCTTAGCTAGAATAACCTTTCCAAGGAACAGGCTGCGAATAAATCGACTAGTTCATGCATGGCAATCCTAAAACTCTAGTTTGCACACTCTCTCGCAAAGTACATTTATAAATGTTATGTGTTGAATCAAAAGGTGTTAAGAGTAGTGTTCCTGACCATAATTTAGCTATTCCTTTTATCCTACTTTTAAAGTTAGTATTTTATCTTTTTCTAGTTATAATTACCTTGAACAATATTTGTGAGCCTGAACTAAATACGAAAGTGGTTGTGATACTTGACCAATTCCTCGCGAGATACGACATTGCTCGCCGTTGTAGTATAACCGACCCGGTACTCTGACGGTTAAAGTTGGTTTGCTATAATTTGGCCATCAAGTAGCACAAATTCAATTGCTTGGCCAAAACTTGACTCATTATTGATTGACAAGATTTTGTGCAAAAGAGGTTGCACCAAAGATTGTCCCACTAAATGCAGACACACCCAATAGCTTCAAACCTAACTCTTAAAGCAATTGTTCAAATTGATACGGTAATCAATCTTAGATCATTGATTATGACATTATGCAAATCAACTTTATGACATTTTTGATATCGATTTACCTTCAAATAGGGCTTAAATGGCATTAATTATATCGATATAAATCACATGTAAAAGAGTTTAATTTGATTATTAGTTACGTGTGAGTTTTTATCCCAAATTTATCGTATTTATATCGTGAATCCATATAGAATCATGTTATTGCAATTTTATGATTTTATGTAGGAAATTGTGGATTAAATATTCGAGTGAAGCGTAATCGGGGCGGTGCAAGCGAGATAAGCCCAAGATTGGTCCAGAAGATATCCGAACAAGTCTTTGGACCAGCCGAGTGTTGACCATGTCGCTTTCACTGTGGCACCTCGGTAAAGCGCACCGCCCAAAATATAAAAAAAGGCGCTTTAGTCCACTTGGAGTCTAGGGCAGCTAATTATGTATAATTAGGATTTTTTTTAGGAGAAAAACCATTCCATTAAGTAATATCCGCCGAACAAGCTAATATTACATTCAAAGGGGGAGAGGAACCCCAAGAAACACTTCCTACTAACTCCAACCCTTTTTTAGCCAACAGATGTGCCGGAAAATTTCAGTTGCACTTAAAAAAGGAGAAACTGAAATAAGAGAAACATGCTAAAAAGCTACGACAATCTTCGACAATATTTCCCAAGTCCGATAAATCTTGCATCTCTGCATTCATCTTCTGGCACACAGTAAGACAGTTTGGTACAATGATCACTTTGAAGAAGCCCTATTGAATCGACAGAAAAATCGCATGATACACCGTTAAAGCTTCTCCTACTCCAACATCATAGTGTCCTTCCAACTTTCTTGAGAAGGATTGGATAATAATGTCATTCCTATCACGAACTAATCCTCCAATTGATGTTGAACTTCCACTAAAAGCCGCGTCGATGTTGAATTTAACCACGTCATCACAAGGGGGAGCCCATACAGTCGGGTGGGGCTTCTCCGATTGGTAGAGTATATTTTTTGTAACAACAACGAAATTCTCTATTGCCTCCGATTCAGCCCAGCGGATGATACTAGCAGCATCATCGGTGCGCTCACCTTCAAAGATAATAGAGCATCTATGAATTTTTCCAGATACGCCATAAAACGTTGATAATGAAAGACACATGGAGCTCAGTTTCCTTTTTCTGCAAGACGTCAAAAAAATCTGCCATTGAAACAACTCAGAGTTGCAACCAAAATCCCCATCGTCAGAGTACTTGACTTTTGTATGCTTTTACAATTGGTGAATCATCATAAAGGAAGTGACTAGGAGAATCGCTCTTGTTTTTCTAGGTAATATTGTTGATCGTTTCTTCTACATTTTATGAATTTGTCATTGGTTTGTAAATCCAAGTATGCTGGGCTAATTTATTTGTATATTGAATCGTACCATGTTAATATGAACCGTATCATAGTTAATTTTATATTGAATCATACATGGAGATGCCCGTATTCGGGGGGAAAACTTCGCCTTGGTTGGTTTCCCAACGGTCTAAATCAGGAAAACGTCGAATTGATTTATTTTCCCTGATCCGAACTGTCTCCGGTTACTTCTATTTTCTGGTGTTAATTTACGCATGTCTAGAACTTGATATCTTCTTTGCATGTTACAATCGTAAATTTTTCTTGAAGGAACTTAGGTTGAAGAGAGGGGGGCCGAGTGCCCTTACTCATATGATGCATCGCCTACACCGTAATCGATAATGATAAGTGGTTGATTTGTTAATATATTAAGGATACAATAAATAAATAAAAAGTACTACATCCGTCCCAAAATGTAAATCCGTTTATGACTTTTCACACATATTAATAAAGTGGTTAAATGTAATTAATTATAGTGGTAAAAGTCTAGAATACTCTTTGACTCTCATTAATGTAATTGTTGTAATAAGTTGATGTATAATAAATTAGGGGTAAAAGGAAGAAAAATGTAATAAATGCACAATTGGTATTCTAAATGAACTTGTATTATGGGACAAATTCAAAGGTTTAACGACTTACATTTTGGGGACAGATGTAGTAATAAATTCTGCATTTGAAATGTAAATGACTTATATTTTTAAACAAAACTAAATAAATAGAGTGATTTATATTTTAAGACGGAACAGTAAAATCTTTGAAATTACCGTCATGAATAGGTCAATGATGCATCTGGGTGAGAGAGGATCTATGTTTTGAGGAAACCGACAGACACAAAGGTGTCAAAGGCATTAAATAATTTTTGGGTAAATGCATTAAACAGTCAATGTGTCGAAAAAGCACAATTTCTTTTTTGAACAACGAAAAGCTTAATTTGAAGATTCATAATTTTTGTTTTATATATATATACTACCTCCGTCTCCAAATATAAAGCATCCTAAAATTTTCATGCAGATTAAGGAAGTAGCTGAATGCTATATTTTTAAAAGTTAATGTCTAAAATACTCATTAACTATAATTAATATAATAGTTATTAAGTAATGAAAAGTGATTAGATTCATAATAAATTAGAGGTAAGATAGAGAAATAAACGATATGTGTTGCATTGGTAATGTGGACTGACCTATATTGTGGGACAAATCTAAGAGTGTATGATGATTTATATATCTGAACGGAGGTAGTATACACTAATTAATAAATCCCTTAACTATTTCAAGATGGAATTTCTTGTTGACTATTTCCAGCCGATCGAGGAAATATTTGAAGATTCATACGGTGTATACACATATTGTTGTTAGTATTTATACACATGCATGTCCCTAGAAAGACCATAGAATTAATTGAGCATTTGTAATAAGCGAATCAGTTTAATTAACCATCAAACGATGACAAATCTTTATCAAGGAGTTGTATTCATCATCTTGCTAATTGTTTGGACAAGTGTGCCAAATTATAATTTTGCTGGCTTATCTTTGGGTCCCTTGACCTGCTTTCGAGGTGAGTATCAATTACAAATGCATTTGAGTCTACTCGTGTTGATACTATATAGGATTTAAGCTCGATTCAATAAAAAAAACTTGAGGCTCAAAACTTGATCTTGTCATTAAAAGGAAAGATCAAACTCGACTCATTTAATAATCGGCCCAATTTTTCAGTTTGTTTTTCTTCTTCAAAATTCATTCATTTTTTATTTAAATGTCAATATCGAGCTCTACTCATTTATTCAAAAATACTGGCTACTCCTTACGTTCTTATTTAATTGTCGTAGTTGTTAAAAATAAAAATTCCTTTTTATTTGTCTTAGTTACATTTTTTTTTTTTTTTTTTTTTTTTTTTTTTTTTTTTGAAACTGTCTTAGTTACATTTCCAATTTATTATATTTTTTTACATCTACCCTTAAAGGAAGGGAGATTGAGAACAACACTGCATTAACCATGTATATTCAAGGGGTGTTATTGTCATTTTGATGTTAAGTCAAAGTATTAACCACTCTCCTTAATATATGTGTGCTAAATATGAACGGAGAGTGTAATATTTTATCAATATAATTATTTTAATTTGAAGCTTCATATCGGCTCAGTTAATTATTTAGCTCAATTCGAGATCAAACTCGGAAAACTTGAATCGTATCAAACTCCTTTTGAAAATTCATCTCCATGGTTTGAAAAAAGAGGGTTACTAATTCACATATACTCCCTCCGTTTCTAATTATATGTCACGTTTGTGAATAACACACAGAAAATGAGTAGTCCAAAAAAAAAACTTGGAAAGTGTAGTGTGTGTGTGTGTGTGTGTGTATATATATATATATATATATATATATATATATATATATATATATATATATATATAATGGCCGGCCACCCACTATAAGCGGGTCAAAGCGACAGCGTAATCTCACCATCAGGCGAGGCCCAACGACATGTTTTACTTTTAAAAAAATCGTGTAGACTAAATCTCAATCAACCCAATATAATGTGTTGACAAAAAAATTATTATCAAATGATTTGTATAATATGTGATACTTTAAAAAAAAATTAAATTAAAGGTCACAATGTCACAATAGAACACATATAATTCAATTGGAAAGTAGAAAGATATATAAAAGATGTGCGTTACAAGTGGAAAAAAATAGATTTATGGTTTGTTTTAATTTTTATTATATATCTATCCAACCGACAAAAGACCCGTTCAACCGATCCGTCTTAGGCCTCCTTTGCATATATAGGCCGGCCCTATATATATATATATAGTTGATACGTACATCAGTTATGCAGTAATTTATCTATCTTAACATAGTTGTGGTGCATGGTAGTTACGGTTTAAAATCCACAGTTACCAAATTAAGTAGAAAATGTTATAATTAAACATTACTGACTATGAATTATACTCTGATAGTTGAAGCAATGCCGTGCAGTGGAGAGGCTTGTCCTAAGGGAGTAGATACATGTGGAGATGGATGCACTTGCAATCTGACTATGGATGAAGATGGTAATCTTGGTTCCAGTTGCGATCCAGAATAATAGAGCTATATATATATATAGCCAAGACGAGTACTATTAACACGTTGGGCTCGGCTCGCTCACTCGCTCCCTAAAATTTGATCACCTTCTTCTTCTTCTGCATTAACTGTTATCCTCCTTTTCTTCTGCATTAACTGTTCCTCCATCTCTTTGTCTTTCTCATAGAGAGAGGATTAATCTTCAATATTCCGTAGAATATATGTCTCAATACTACTGTATGTTCTAGTTGTCCTTTTACTCTTTGCCTTTTTGAATTCTAGCTAGCTACTATGCAAGCTAGTTGCTGTCATATTTACATTGTGTTTCTTTTTATCTTTTCATGTATTTCACAAGTTTGCGTTGTTCGATATATCATGTGGAATTAAATTAATAAGCAGAAGGTTTGATTGTGGTTCTATACCTTGCATTTTACTGTTCTCTGTTAGATATTTATTTATACATTAAATAATTTGTTATTGTTTACATTCGGTTTGGCGTAATAAAACGGGGTCGTTGTGAAAGCCGAATTCATGCATCTGTGAAGTGATGCTGAAAGGAAATGATTTTTAATTCCCTGATCATTTATATCACTACTAAAAAAAACTACCTTTTGCCCCCCAAAGGAAAAGTGCCACTTTGACCTAAAAAAATATCACTATAGACCTGTTGCCGCATCTAAAGCTTTTATATCCCATAACGTACAAGCAACTATATAGGAAAAACCTTTTGCAAACTTGTTGCCACACTGCGGCAATAACTTAAAACCTATTGCCACGGTAAGAAATGCCACATATATAGAAAAAATATATATTAAATGAAGAAAAGAAAATTATTTATTTCTTGCCACGCTTTTATTCGTTGCCACAAAAAACAATTAATTTAGCAAAAAAAAAAAAAGTTTCTGCGCCCCCGCCCTGCCCCTGCTGCCCTCACCTCGGCTCGGCCTTTGCCCTACCCCTACCCCTACCCCTACCCCTATCCCTATCCCGGCCCTACCCAATCTCCCACCCACAACTCCCACACGCACTCCCGCTTCATATTCCTCTAAGCCCGACCTTTATCAAGATTTTGAATTTAGCTAGCTAGCTACTATGCAAGCTAGTCATATCATATTTACATTGTGTTTCTTTTTATCTTTTCATGTATTTCATTAGTTTGCGTTGTTCGATATATCACGTGGAATTAAATTAATAAGCGAAGGTTTGATTGTGGTTCTATACCTTGCATTTCTTCGTTCTCTCTGTTAGATATTTATTCATACATTAAATAATTTGTTATTGTTTACATTCGGTTTGGCGTAATAAAACGGAGTCGTTGTAAAGCCGAATTCATGCATCTGTGAAGTGATCTTTGAAAGGAAATGATTTTTAATTCCCGATCATTTATATCACTACTAAAAAAAACTACCTTTTGCCGCAAAGGAAAAGTGCCACTAAAACCTTAAAAAATATCACTATAGACCTATTGCCACGTCTAAAGCTTTTATTTCACCCATGACAAGCAACTATATGGCAAAAACCTTTTGCAAACTTGTTGCCACACCACGGCAATAACTTAAAACCTATTGCCACGGTAAGAAATGCCACATATATAGAAAAAATATATATTAAATGAAGAAAAGAAAATTATTTATTTCTTGCCACGCTTTTATTCGTTGCCACAAAAAAAAACAATTAATTTAGCAAAAAAAAAGAGCAAAAAATAGTTTATGCGCCCCTGCCCCTGCCTCACCTCGGCTCAGCCTTTGCCCTACCCACCCCTACCCCTACCCTGCCCAATCTCCCACCCACACTCCCACACGTACCCCCGCTTCATATTCCCACTAAGCCCGACCTTTATCAGCATTTTAAGTAACCAAATGTCTTTTTTCATAACCACATATTTGCCAATATTCACATAACCAAAATCAAACACTAAAAAAAAAAAAAAAAAAAAAAAAAAATGGTGGAACTTCATTGCAACTCTATTTAAACAGGTGAACTTATGTAAGTTGTATCATCAGGTGAACTTGATTGCAACTCTTCTGACGATGCTGGATCTCGTCTAATTAATAATCCGGGTCTATTATCCTTGTGACAATGATCTTTAATCCAAAGAACCTAAATCGTGTTAGAGGGGGATGTTTTTTGGGTGTCTTTTTAGACAAAGCTCGTGAGTTATTTCTCTCATGTTGCCTACGTATCCAATGACTGTCTTGGAATCAAGTCTCCGTAGTTCATTAGGGTTGTCTATATATGGGACGATTTATCCCTTTCCTTGTCCTGCAAGGATTTACATTATATTATTATTAATATTATTTCCCTAAGAATATGCACGCATAGACCCCTATGATTTAGAGATAATTATAGATATATTTAAATCTCAGGATTAGAGTCTTAATGACCAATGATTCTTTCCTTATTTATCTTTAGCTATCTAGCACGTGGAATAACAACCGGGGTTGCTCTGTGCGTCCTGCCCCGAGCCCTCGAGGCCACTATGGCCGAACTGGGCAGCTCCTCTTCACCAGGCCTTAGCCGACCAGGGGTGGCTGGAGGAGGATCTTTTGCCAATCTCCCACCTGGGTTAGGGACTTACGCTTATGTATGTCTTTGGGCCTCCTGCCCTTAATGCCTTACTTTTTAGAGGCCAGCCAATTATTATACGACTTAACATGATGACATGTGGCGTAGTTCGGGTCGGCTATCATCATCTTCAAATCATTCCTATTAAATAACCTCAAGCAATGATTTTCATCATCACTATACCTCTACTTTAAATTCCTCTTCCCCAGTTGTATCAAATTTGAAGTATTCCTCGATAGACAGATCCGAACACACCGAGCCCTATTGCATTAGATGTGCATAATTTGTTCATTTATCATCATCATCAACACCTTTTGCATAAGAAGCACAAGAAAATACCACCTCTTACAATAAACTGGCCAAAAGAGAAATGCATTAGATTTCATGAATGAGCGCCTCAAACAAAAGAAAACTCAACATTTGATGGCGTGAGTAGGTTCCCTTCATAACTGTGTTCTTACAAGAAAACATATGTCGTCTTTAACTTCACCATGAGAGATTACTTCAAGAAACAAATTTGTGAAAATGTTGAAAAGTTGAACTCAAGCATCAAACAACATTATGATGATCAAGCTTAAATATACACATTTATGATCTTTACGCAACCGAGGAGTAATCAAATTGCCTAAAGCACGTGATCGAGAATGAATGTCTATCACACACAAATCACACTCTTGGAGCAAACATTGCTTGCTCTGTCCCGGGCCCCGACCCCGACCCCGACCCCGACCCCCTTTTTCAGAGTTCATTATTATAGTGAATTGTTGTTTACATAATTAAACAACCTTGATAGTGTCATCAGACATTTTGACAAGAAACACACAACCTTGTATAATGAGACCTACACAAGTCTTTCAGTGAACATACTTCAGCATGCTTATGATTATCACATGAATTATGCCACCGACTGCAAAATAACATTGATCAATGGGCCTACGACACAATATGCTAGAGGACAAGACACGTCCCCGCACCTACTATCTCCTAGTCACAAACATTAACTCCCCGATCCCGGACACTAAGTCCATATCCGGGAAAGAAACGTTCGGCACATATAATATTAAATAAATCAATATTATATGTAAGCCTATGCTACGTCGTACCGAGTTTAGCATTAATGAAAGCTAAAAGACTCGGGTAAATTTTTTTTTGAAACAACGAGAATGGAAATACAACATTTAAAGATAGAAAGATAACTAAAACAACCACAACCATCTTACAATCGTACGATGTTTAAAAGAAAAACAACAACGTTATCTTACAAGAGTTTTCAAAGAAAAGTACAATAAGTCTTACAGAAGTAAAACAACATAGTCTTGTACAGCTCAAAGAAAGATAATAAAAGTAACAACACAACGTCCTCAAAGATCGTCCTCAAAATCTTAATCGATTTCTTGATCCACCTCTTCATCTTCTCATTCCCCAAACACACAAAACAAATACGTATTCAAGGTAAATACAAAAGTACTTAGTAAAAAACAGAAGCTATTGTATTAAACAAGTATACAAAGTATTCATTATGATTATTAAATTAACTTTATAAAGCCGACTCAATTTAGGGTTCATTTTATGCTCATCAACATCTCATGACTAAACGTTTCTAACTTAACTTATCTTTGTTACACCCGCATTCAAGAGCACTACGCATGGTGTATATCCACCATGAGATATTGTTTGCAACCTAACAATGGATCACACTGATAGCTACGTGTTTAACCTAATAGTGCTCGCGTTCGGTGAAGTTCCTTCTACCATTCAGCCGTTTATAGGCCAATAGAGTTATTCACTTTTACTGACCTCCCACACGTCGTGATATAGCCTTGTGCCTAACCAAGAATGGCATGGTATTTAGTCTTTTACTAAACAATTATGTATTTAATGTCCATTAACTAACCACCTATGTCTTTTCAAGGCAAAACTCACCGTAACCAACTTTACTCCCTCACTTAAATCATCTAGACACAACGTCTGATCACATACACAGACGTTGGAGGATACTAATCCACCAAAGCACAAGTCTATCATGCCCTTCTGACGGTCCCGAACTTCAATTCCCTTTAAGAGTACATTTGGTACCGGAACTAAACGCATCAGAAACTCATTCAAGGCTTGTTCATGATCATTTAGTGTTGTTAGATCAAGAATCAACACTTAAAACTCAACACATAGTTCAAAACATAATTTTTCCCAAAAACAGGGTCAATGCGTGCCCATTCACCGGTTCAGAGACTTCCTGTTTGATCTTGTTCAACCAATGCGTGCACATTGCCTGTACCGAAAAAGTTTCCTGAACCAACCTGAAGCAGGTATACGTGCGCACTCCCTGGAATGCGTATGCATTCAATATGCTAGAACCATCCTGCTCAACTCTAAACCAGCAATGCGTACGCATTGTACTTGTAAAAGCCCTAAACATGATTTTCAACACTTTTCTCGATTCTACAACTTTTCCAGACATGTTCATCATCAATTTAACAGTAAAACAGCAACAAATATAACCCTTTAACGCCCCATTACATAGCACATTGGTTCAAACATCAAAACACATGAAATCTTGCATCAAAACAACTCCAAACTCACAAGCAAACCTTGTAACACTTGAATTAACACAATAGGAAGATCTCTTACTTGCTTCAAACACACAACACAACAAACTTGAAGAAAGACTGCAACAACACCTTCAACTCCAACTAAAACCCTCGAAGAAACTTGATGAACTTTGTATCAAAACGATCCTCGTTTCCTCACGATTCCGATGTCCTGCTTGAATCTGAAAACCGTCAAGAAACCACTTAAAATTCTGAAGGGGAAATCTTGCTCTTTTATTTTGCTCTCAAAGCCTTGCAGGAAAAGTGTTTTCAAAGTTCTGATAACTTACACCAAATAGTGGGAGGTTTATTTCCAAATAAAACCTCTCCCCACTATTTACTCCACTAAACCTTTAATTATCCCTTAATTGCAAATTAGCCTCCAACTATCTCTCTCTCTCTCTCTCTATATATATATATATATATATATATATATATATATATATATATATATATATATATATATATATATATAAATATATTCGAACTATATACATAAATACAATTATATTTTCTTTATTCTATAAAATAGAATGAATCTAATATTTCATTTTCGCAAAATGACACTTCTGTTATTTCCCGAAAATCGGAATATTACACCTTAATACTTAAAAAAGGTATCTGGATAACCCCCTATTTAGTTGTGACAAAAGGAACATAAACAAATGAAATGCAATTGCAACTCTTCGATGACGTGCACGATGCAGAGAGCAAGACAACAAGCGAATCTATCGGCTATCGATTTCAAGTTAAGTTTGCCATTTGACTCAAAGCAGCAGACCAACATACCATTTATGGACCGCAGAATTGAAAATGATGACACAACCCTCACACACGAAAAATTCCAAGAAACAAAGAAGAAACAGGCATGGGCTAATGAAGCAAAGTTATTCGTATATATTTAGTATTAATAAATACTAATTTAGTATATATACTGTATTAATTATTTTCTAGCTCTAGAATGTTCTATACGGACCTATATATATTGTATTCTTTACAATTGTAATTAATTCAATACACAATTCACATTCTATTATGGTATCGAGCAAGGTTCGATCTAGCATCGTGTTCTCCCAAAACCCTTTTTTTTCCTTTCCTTCGCTCCTCATTCATTTCTCAAGCCGCCACCCTGTTCTCTCCCTTCATCCTCTCCGGCGAGCTTCCATGGCTGACACACCCATTGTCTTCAACTCTTCCACGCAAACTCCGATCAAACTCGACCCCTCAAACTATAGCATCTGGAAAATTCAGATTGAAAGTCTTCTTTATGGCTATGATCTTATGGGTTATATTGATGGCTCTACACCTGCTCCGGCGAAAACAATTCAAGGTGAAACAACCGCTAAACCCAACCCTGAATACCTCAAATGGAAACGGCAGGATAGTCTAATTTTGCATCTGTTGATAGCGTCCTGCACCTCTCATGTTGTGGCGTTCCTTCGCAGCGCCGCCTCGTCGAAGGCTGCGTGGGATATTCTCCAAAACACATATGCAAAGTCGTCCAGGGGTCATATTCGAACCATCCGACAAATCTGAAAGCAATTCATAAAGGTAACCAAACTGTCACTGAATATATGTTTGCAATGAAAAATAAAGCTGATGAATTGGCATTGCTTGATAAGCCCATTGATGAGGATGAATTGATTGAAATCATTCTGGACAATCTGGGGCCTGACTATGGTGAATTCGCTCGGGCAATTGCGATTCGTGAAACTCCGATATCATTTGAGGAACTCCATGAAAAGCTTCTCAACTACAATCCTCCAACCGGAATTGGGTCCCTTTCTCCACCTTTCACTCCTGCTTCAGCCCATTTCAGCGCCGGCAGACCCTCCTATCAGCAAGGGTATCGGCCTCCGTCCTCTCCAGGCCCATGGCGTCCCACCCAAAGAACACGCCATCTTCCGCAGCCCCAGCCGCACCCTTCATCCTACCGCCATCAGCAGCCATCTTCAACTTCTCAGCAGTCCTCCTACACTCCTAAGCCTTATGGAGGTAAGTGCCAACTCTGTAAAGTTCACGGTCATGCAGCCAGATTTTGTCCTTCTTTTCAGGTTTACCCGAACCCGAATGGCCCTCGTCCAGAGAATTCGACCAGGCCGCAAGCTAACATCACTACTGCTCCCGAGCCGGCCACCTCCTCCCCACAATGGCTTTTGGATAGTGGAGCCACTCATCATGTCACGAATGATCTTGAAAATCTGTCCCTTCACACACCATATCCTGGCACTGACGATATAATGGTCGGTGATGGTAAGCCCCTTTCAATTTCTCATACAGGTTCTACGTCTCTACCATTGTCTGCCTCTAATTCTATCAATTTACGTGATGTTTTGTGTGTCCCTGCTATGTCTAAAAATTTACTCTCCATTTCTAAATTATGTCAAGCCCACAATTTATCTGTTGAATTCTTACCACTTGAATTTCTTGTGAAGGACCTCAAGACGAATCAAATATTACTCCGTAGTCCGGTTAAAAATGGACTCTATGAGTGGCCTACTCAACTTTTACTTTCTTTTGCTTCGAATAAAGAGCCTCCACCTGTGTGGCATCACCGTCTGGGCCATCCTGCCCCCGCTATTTTACGCAAAATAATTGGCACTTATGGTTTAGAAACCACTGCCTTAGATTTATTTCATTGTACTGCTTGTCTTGAGAACAAAAGTCATAAATTACCTTTTTCTTTGTCATCATTGTCCACTTCCCGTCCCCTTGAATGCTTATTTACTGATTTATGGACATCACCTGTTTTGTCATCTGATGGTTTTAAGTACTATCTTATTTTGGTTGATCACTTTACGTGGTATATCTGGTTCTATCCTCTCGCTAAAAAGTCTGATGTTCATGATACTTTCCTTCGCTTTAGGGCCATTGTTGAAAAATATTTTGATCAATCAATTAAAATTCTTTACTCTGATAATGGCACCGAGTTCACTGTTCTGCGTAATTACCTAGCCACTAATGGTATTTCATTTTACACCACGCCCCCTCATACTCCGGAACACAATGGCATCTCTGAAAGGCGCAATCTTCATATTGTTGAAACTGGGCTTGCTCTCTTATCCCATGCTCAACTCCCCTCCACCTTCTGGCCTTATGCGTTTGCTACTGCTGTGTACCTTATAAATCGTATGCCTACCCCTGTTCTAAAATTTAAATCACCCTATGAGTCTATTTTCCACCAAGCTCCCAACTATAATAAGCTTCGCATATTTGGTTGTCTATGTCACCCCTGGCTCCGCCCATATACCGATCATAAACTTCAACCGAGGTCCAAACCGTGTGTGTTTCTAGGCTATTCTCTGACCTAACACGCTTACTACTGTTTTGATCCGCATTCCTCTCGTCTTTATGTATCTCGGCATGTCAAGTTTGTTGAAGATGTTATTCCCTCCATTAACCCCACTCCATCCTCCCTACCGCCTTCCCCGCCTATCTCTGACTGGTTACCAATACCTCCACCCTACACCCCATCCCCCATCCCCAACGCACCCTCCTTCCCACCCCCATCTTCACCGGATCCTCCACCATCACCCCCTCCAAACCCGACCCCTCCTTCTCCTCCTCCTCCTCCCCCAATTCATTCTATGCGCACTCGTTCCCAAAACAATATTTTTCGTCCAATTCAAAAACTCAACCTCCACTCGCACCTTACACCCACAATCCTTGTTGAACCTACTTCCGTCACCCAAGCCTTAAAATCCCCTCAGTGGAGAACTGCGATGCAAGATGAATATGATGCTTTGATCAGAAATCATACTTGGGATCTCGTTCCCTATGATCCTTCCTTCAATATAATTGGTTCCAAATGGATTTTTCGCACGAAATACAATTTGGACGGCTCACTCGATCGTTACAAGGCACGACTCGTTGCTAAGGGGTTTGCTCAACGCCCTGGCATCGATTACTTTGAGACATTCAGTCCAGTAGTCAAGCCAACTACCGTTCGTATTGTGCTTACCTTGGCTATTTCGCAGGGGTGGTCTCTTCGGCAACTAGATGTGAATAATGCTTTTTTGCAGGGAAATCTACAAGAGGCGGTGTATCTTGCTCAGCCGGCTGGCTTTGTCGATTCCTCTTGTCCTTCTCATGTTTGCAAGCTTCGCAAGGCGATATATGGTCTAAAGCAAGCCCCCAGGGCTTGGTATGATGAATTAAAAGGGTTCCTTATTGCTTCCAAATTCAAAAATTCACAGGCTGACACTTCACTTTTTATTCATCGTTCTGGCACATTACTATTATATGTTCTTGTATATGTCGATGATTTAATTGTTACAGGCAATGATTCAACGGCTGTGGAGCACTTCATCACATATATTGGTTCTAGATTTGCGCTTAAAGATCTCGGCACATTATCATATTTTTTGGGAATTGAGGTCACTCCTACTTCCACTGGGGTTCTCTTATCACAACAACGTTATGTGCGGAATTATTAACCAAGCTCAACTTGCACAATGTGAACTCTGTTGCTACACCTCTGCCTACGGATATCTCGGGCATAAAAGCTAAAGCTGGGGTTCCCATGCCCGATCCATCCACCTATCGCATGGTCGTTGGTAGTCTTCAATACCTCACCTTCACCCGACCTGATATTGCGTTCGCCGTAAACAAGTTATCTCAATTCATGCATGCACCGACAGACGTTCATTGGACACATGCAAAGCGGCTTCTTCGTTACTTGTCTGGGACATCTACTTATGCGATACAGCTCTATCGCCATTCACCCCTAATTCTTCATGCATTTTCCGATGCTGATTGGGGAGGAGATAAAGATGACTATACTTCTACCAGTGCCCATGTTATTTATCTTGGCAAAAATGTAATTGCTTGGAGTTCCAAGAAACAAAACACCATTGCCCGGTCGTCAACTGAAGCAGAATATCGTGCCGTTGCCGCTGCCACTGCTGAGTTAAAATGGATATCGTTTATTTTGCACGATCTTGGCATTCCTCCATCGCCAACTCCGGTAATTTATTGTGATAATCTCGGGACTACACAATTTTGCGCTAATCCGGTCTTCCACTCCCGCATGAAACATGTTGCTATTGATTATCACTTCATTCGTGATCAAGTTCAAAGAGGCCTCCTTCGCGTTGCTCATGTGAATGCCTCGGATCAACTTGCTGACTGCCTAACAAAGTCTCTTCCAAAACCAAATTTTCTACATCAACGAGACAAGTTAGGACTCCTCCCTCGTCCAACTTGAGGGGTGGTATTCGTAAATATTTAGTATTAATAAATACTAATTTAGTATATATACTGTATTAATTATTTTCTAGCTCTAGAATGTTCTATACGGACCTATATATATTGTATTCTTTACAATTGTAATTAATTCAATACACAATTCACATTCTATTGAAAGTACCTACTATTAGATGTAACACGTATATATTAGTAGAATAGATTTATTTATTATATTCTAGTTACGTTTATACCTTAGACTAGAGTGACTATATATATGTGTAACCTTGACAATTGTTAATACAATCAGAAAATATAATTTCCAAATACTGTTGTTATGGTATCGGAGCAGTGATCCAAAACAAACCTAAAAAAAAAAAAAAAAAAAAAAATTCTTTTAAATCAAAATCAATTTGGCGGCCGCCACATCCATTCTCAAAAAACAACACCCTTCTTCTCCGGCCATCTCCTCCTCTTTCTCCCATTTCAATGGCTGAAAAATCACCGGTGACATTCAATCCGGCTACCCAAGCATCTATCAAACTAGATGCCACGAATTACCACCTCTGGCATATGCAAATTGAATCACTACTAATCGGATACGATATCATTGGCCACGTCGATGGCTCCGTCGAAGCTCCGCCCAAAACCATCACCGAGGGCAACACCACCAAGCAAAACCCCGACTACCATCACTGGAACCGACATGACAATTTGATCATCGACTCTGTTTCTCCTTCGGTAGCACCTCTTCTCTATGGAAAAACAACAACAGCGGTGGCGTGGAAGGCTCTCAGCACCGTCTACGACACCCCCTCACGCGCCCGAGTGCGAACCCTGAAGGATAATATGAAAGAAATTCATCGAGGCTCACAATCTGTATCTGATTACCTGTATGCTCTGAAATCACGCGCCGATGAACTTGCTCTCCTCGGCTTTCCCATGAACTCTGAAGAATTCCTTGATATAGCCCTCTCCAACGTTGGCCCGGAGTATCGGGACATGGCCAACACTCTCAAAGCTCGAGATACGGTGATCGAGTTTGAAGAATTGCTTGAAAAATTTCTCAATTTCAAGCCCATCGCTTTCTCTGCCATCACCGGCCTTGCTTTCCACCACCCACCGCCCATGCCATGCGTCTCGATAGGAACCAACTTTACAATACATTTCATGTCTGATTCAGCCCACGATTATCACATTTCTGGCATGTTTCTGGTGAGTTTAGACCCTATCTTGAGTATTAAATGAGGATTTATTGCACGGCGAGTGACTGTCGGTTTTCCGTAAACTCGACCTTATTTTTAGCATTTTATACTCGTTTCTCCCGAGCACCCGTAGTTTGCGGGGTTATGCGCGTTGTTTGTTTTTTTATATATGGATGCAGACTAGGGTGTCTCGAGAGCCCGAAAGGCGAAGTATGAGTTTGGGCGTGTCCGAGGCGGCTCACGGAGGTTGAAGGTGAAAAAGTGAAGATTTGGGCTGCAAAATGGCTGTCCGGACGGACACGTTGTTGTGTCCGGACGGCTAACTCACTGGTTTTTGGAAGATTTTTTGATGAAGAACCCGTCCGGACGGACAGAATAATCATCCGGACGGACAAGAGCATGCCATCTGGACGGACATCTATGCATCCGTCCGGACACCTGGAGAATCAAACGATCCGGCGGACATTGAGGACATCCGGACGGACAGAGGTTTTCTATATAAGGCTGCTCATTTTCTCACAAGGCACCAGTGGAAAAAAAGGGGGGCGATAATATTAGATAGTTTTGGAGATTTTGGGCGATTTTCTTCGTCTTTTAGAGTTAGATCAAGTGTTATATATCATTAGAATCCTCTTTCAATCCTCTCTTTGATCTACTAACTTTTAGCTTCGATCCGTAACTTTTCACTTAGCAAAAATTCGATCTTTTGTAAGTACATTTGGCACCTCCTTCAAGTTGAGTAAAGTAAGTATGTTCTTTTGTTATTTTGGTGTTGTTGTGATGTTTTTCTTCCGTTTTCATTGCTTAGATTCGATTATGAGTAGCTAAATTCCTTGTATGGTTGAACTATGTGAAGGCGGGTGAAACGCCGTTAGATTGATGAACCGGGAGGTAGTGTAGTGTGAAAATAAACGTCCTAATTAATAATCCATATCTCGAAACTTGTTTGAATCGTTTTTGAGCTAGATTGATCACCTAGTTCACCATTGCACACACTTAGCTTATAAATGTATGTTGCGGCGACGTGTGGGAACGGGGTTTCGAGACCGTAGAAGTTTTGAGCTTGAAAGGTAGCTTGACACCTACCCGTGTACTAGATTGGCGCCTAGTCATCAAGTCCAATTCCAATACGGGTTTGTTCTATGAGTTATCGTTAGACGTCGGGGGTAGAGTAAGGCATATTCCCGGGCAATCTTTCTCGAGGGTAAAGTAATCCATTTGAACGTAGTTCGCCATACCTCTTTTAGTTGTTGGAATTCCGAGTAGTGTAATCTTTCTTTTATGCAATAGTATAACTTCATATCTATCTGCTTGACTGAATCGAGCACTAAGTCAATCTGTGGTATTCAAAACCAATCTCTGTGGGTTCGACCTCGGACTCCTCAAGCACTATCTCGCAATCGACCCGGTCCACTCGCCGGTTAGAAAGTAGATTTTGCTAAGGTTTCGAGTTTTACTTGATCGACCGGACCGTAGAAAATCCGCTTATCACGTACCGTCCACCGAACCAGCGCTCATTGGGCAGCAGCTCCTCTCGCCCCTATGGTCAACAAAGAAGAATGGGTCTCTCACCAAATTGGACCGGTGGGCGATCTAGGTACAACTTTCAACACCTTTAAAAGGCAATTCATTTAATAGTGGTGGTCCATCTAATAATGGTGGAAATTCATATAATAATGGTGGCACCCAATCATATAATAATGGTGGTTCATCGAGCTCAGGTAATCAGCGCAAACCTTTTCTTGGTCGTTGTCAAATGTGTGGTGTTCATGGCCATGTGGCCAAGGAATGTCCTCTATTTCAGGTACAGATGCAACAAATATTTGGTCCTATGAATCAGCGGGGTCCCAGACCGTAGGCCAATTTGGTGGAAACAAATTACGACTTGGCTCTGTTTGACCACACTTAACCCAAATGGCTTATGGACAGTGGGGCAAATCATCATGTGACCTCGGACCTTCAGAACTTATCACTTCATGCTCCCTATACTAGCACGGATGACATTCTGCTTGGTGATGGTAAGGGACTTTCTATCACTCACACTGGTAGCTCCTCCCTCCCCCTTAATCCTTCCCATTCCATTGAGCTTAGTAATGTCCTCTGTGTCCCTAGCATGTCTCGCAATTTAGTTTCCATTTCTCAACTGTGCAATTCCCATAATCTTTCAATTGAATTCTTACCCTCTGAATTTGTTGTGAAGGACATTCAGAAGAACCAAACACTACTCCGTGGTCCGGTTAAAAATGGTCTCAGATGAGTGGCCGACTTCCCAATTCTTGCATTTGCATCCAATAAAGCGTCATCTCAAGACTGGCATCGTCGGTTGGGTCATCCGGCTCTTCCTATTTTATCCTCAGTTTTGAAGACCAATAATTTACATTCTTCCAGTTTACCTTTTACGCATGGTACTGCGTGTATTGAAAATAAAAGCCATAAACATTCTTTTGGCGTTTCTAGTTTACGTTCTTCCCAACCCCTTGAATTTATTTTTAGTGATGTATGGACGTCACCGGTTCTATCAATTGATGGTTTCAAATACTTTGTTATTTTTGTTGATCACTTTACCCGGTATATATTGTTCTACCCGTTAATACGTAAATCCGACGTTTATCCAACCTTTTTACGATTTCGATCCCTAGTTGAAAAATACTTTGAACGTCCCATCAGAACTCTTTACTCGGATAACGGTGGAGAATTTATCTCTCTTCGCGATTATTTTTCCACTAACGGTATTTCCTTCTTTACCACTCCCCCACATACCCCTGAACACAATGGAATCTCTAAACGACGCATGTTACATATTGTTGAAACCGCCTATCCTTAATCTCCCATGCTTCCGCTCCCACATCATTCTCGGCCCTTCGCTTTTTCCATCATTGTGTATCTCATAAATCGATTGCCCACTCCCAATCTCAACATGCGTACACCTTCGACTCTTTATTCCACACACCCCAAATTACCACAAGCTTCGGGTGTTTGGATGCCTCTGCTACCCATGGGTCCGCCCCTACACTAATCACAAACTTGAACCTATCTCAAAACCCTGTGTATTTCTCGGCTATGCCTTAAACCAACACGCCTATTACTGTTATGATCTTAAGGAGTCTCGCTTATATGTTTCCCGTCATGTCAATTTATTTGAGTCTATCTTTCCCTTTGCATCTCCCAACTCCTCCATTACATCTATTACACCCTCTCCTATCTCTGACTGGATTCCCACTCCCCCGGTCACCCATATGCCTCCTACCTCACCATCTCCCCCTCCATCACCATCTCCACCATCATCCCCACCACCACCACCATCTTCTCCCCCACCCCCCATCTCCACCGCCACCTTCCCCACCATTTCCACCCCCACCACCACCTCCCCCATCTCACCCCATGCGCACACGAGCCCAAAACAATATCCACAAACCCATCCAGAAACTCAATCTTCTCACTCACCTCCCATCTCCTTCTGAGTCTGAACCCACCAACATCTCTCAAGCCCTTAAACATCCCAAATGGAGGGCTGCTATGCAGGATGAATATGATGCTCTCATTCGTAACGAGACATGGTCCTTAGTCCCTCCTCATCCTTCGCAGAATGTCATCAGTTCCAAATGGATCTTCCGTCTCAAACGTCACCCAGATGGGTCCATTGATCGGCACAAGGCCTGGCTTGTGGCCAAAGGGTTCACTCAGCGTCCGGGTATTGATTATTATGAGACCTTTAGCCCGGTGGCCAAACACACTACTATCCGTGTTGTTCTTAGTCTGGCTCTTTCGCAGGGGTGGTCTTCGTCAGCTAGATATCAACAACGCGTTTCTACAAGGTCATCTTTCGGAGGATGTGTTTTTGGCACAACCCAATGGGTTTGTCAGTTCTGATTGTCCCACCCATGTCTGCAAGTTACACAAGGCAATCTATGGTTTAAAGCAGGCACCCCGGGCCTGGTATGAGGAACTTCGGGGTTTTCTTCTTCGCAGTACTTTTCGCAACTCTGATGTCGACTCCTCTCGCTTATCTACCACACCGCCTTCGTCATGATTTATTTGCTGGTGTATGTCGATGACATTATTATTACTGGTAATGATACTCGTGCTCTTGAGGCGTTCATTTCTCTTATGGGACGTCGGTTTTCATTAAAGGATCTTGGCTCCCTCTCCTATTTCTTAGGTATCGAGATCATCCCGAACTCTGATGGTTGTTTGTTATCACAGAAGCGCTATGCCACGGAACTCCTTGCCCTTATTCATATGGATCAGGCTAACTTTGTTAGCACCCCTCTACCTGCTGATCTCTCCAGTCTCATTGCTACTACGGGTTCTCCTCTTGATGATGCATCTGAGTATCGCATGGTCATTGGTAGTTTTCAGTATTTGCTCTTCACTCGGCCTGACCTTGCCTTTGCGGTTAACAAGCTCTCTCAGTTTATGCATGCTCCCACTGATGTTCATTGGAGTTTTGCTAAACGTATGCTTCGTTACTTGGTCGCCTGAAGTGGATCTCGATCTTGATTTATCGCGACTCCCCCTTGGTTCTTCATGCCTTTTCTGATGCAGATTGGAGGGGATGTAAGGATGATTATGCCTCCACTGGTGCTTATGTTGTCTATCCGGCGTAAAATGCCATATCTTTGGAGTTCCAAGAAATGACCCACTATCGCCGCTCGCTCATCTACCGAGGTCGAATACAGTCTGTTGCCTCGACTGCCGCGGAGCTCCTCTGGCTTACTTTTCTCCTATGTGATCTCCGTTCTTCGGTTGCTCAGGCTCCTGTCATTTATTGTGATAATCTAGGCACCACGCAGTTTTGTCACAACCCTGTTTTTCATTCACGTATGAAACACGTTGCCATTGACTACTATTTCATCCGGGATCATGTGCAACGGGGTTCATTGAGGGTTGCCCATGTCGGTGCTTCAGACCAACTTGCTGACTGCCTCACCAAGTCGCTTCCTCGCCCAGCCTTTCTTCATCAGCGTCGCAAGTTGGGTCTCCTCCCTCGTCCAACTTGAGGGGTGGTATTAGATGTAACACGTATATATTAGTAGAATAGATTTATTTATTATATTCTAGTTACGTTTATACCCTTAGACTAGAGTGACTATATATATGTGTAACCTTGACAATTGTTAATACAATCAGAAAATATAATTTCCAAATACTGTTGTTACCTACAAGAGTGATAGATTAAGAATGTTAACACATCTCTTATCAGCAATCACCCAGAATAATCCTGTCAGGTTTAGAGGGTTTTCCGCACAAGTAATTTTCCCACGAGCATTCGATTCAATGAGCAGATCAGGTGATCGATCAAGTCAAATTATTATTTTACTACTTATAAATTAGAGCACAGAATACCATTTGCATGTTCACTAAATGAGAAACATTGTAAGGGAATTCACCAATTAACTAAACAACGATCATAACAAAAGTAGCTACGCTAGTTTGAGGACCTATATGATTAGCCTATCATTAGCATATGCTTATCAAATTTCACAAAATACTAGCATGTTTAGCGTTTTTTATTTTAGTACAGTACTTCATGCTTAATTAGAGACATTGGTGTTCACAATAATTTAGTATTTGTAGTTAAAAAAAAAAAAAAAAAAAGAAGAAAAAAGAAACGGTTAACAGAAGCAAAACAATAAACAAAAATTTCCATTTATGCATTCACGTCATCAACATTCTGTAGGAAAAGTGGGTCGTATGTGGAGAGTTTTACGGTCCGTAATTAACGGACTTAACTACGGATTATTAAACTATAAAATAAATAATGCGAAAAGATAGATTCGTATTATCTAACTGATCTAACAATAACTATAACGTGCAGATCTGATTCGAACAATGAATAGTATATAGTATGAAGCATAAAATAAAGTACTAGCGATCAAACCGAGGTGAGTTGTTATTCTTTCCTTAAGACAAATTGCTCCGGTATGGTGTCCACGGTAGTAGCAACTGTCTCCTAAAATACAACGGCTTATGTCTCGGATTTAGAGGCACTTCAAAAATCTGAGCTCCGGTGAACTTACAGAGTGCTTCAACTTCTTTTCGACTTGAGAACTAGATCTATATGCTAGACTTTTTGTGGTGGAAAAGACTAGAGAAAATTCGATGTCAATTCTCATTCATTAGGGTTCTTTTTATAGTGAAGAGATGAGCCAATACTCGATTCTGATTGGCCGAATGACACTTTTTTTCCCCTCAAGAAAAGATAATTGCCGACTAGTTTACAAAATTAACTTAGCCGACCTTATTAGGTCGGTCTAATTTAATTTGTAAAGTCGATTTCGGATTTTCTCGGTCGCACGTATTTTACTCCAACTTTAGGCATTAATTTCTCTTTCACCCGATACCTGAATCGAGCGATTCGAAAGCCCATCATTATCTACTCCATGAGTAGAATTCAATCATATAAATAACTATCGATGATAAAATCGGAGCCTATCCAAATTAGCGCTAAAGTTGACCGTTTGACCATTCGTAAAACCCACCTCTTGGGCTTTTTTCTCCAACAATCCCCCACATGAATGAAATTAATGCAAATGCAAATGCAGACTTTGAAGAAAAGTCAGACGGAAAAATATTGCATCAGGAGAGATAGCTTCTGGCCTTGAACCTGCCTTAGTGAAGTACTATCGGATTTACTAGGCTAATCAGTGAAGTAAGTCTTGAACTGTTCAGCCTTTAGTGTAAACCAAGACAATAGCACTCACACAATATATCCTCTAGCACCTTTCGGCTCTCATGCTTGTGTCCATCTCGGCCCTAGACAACACTTGGTTTCAGAAAGTGCTTTAGAGAATTCAAGCCTTAAAATCCTCACAGAAGTGGCCCCACTTTGCACTTATATAGGTGACCTCCTATCAAGAGTATTCTGCCCTACCCCACTTGAATATTAAGCTATAGGAATCATTAAAAGCTTTGCTTAACCTCACACCCTCTGCAGATAGCACTTTTATTCTCTCAGAATGGGTAAGTGTTGGACTGTTCCTCATAGCTTAGTTGTCCCTTTTGAACCATGATCTTGGGATCTCCAGTCAACATGGTTGGGTTTCCACTACAAGGAAACATGCGTAATAGGCTTCAGTTCCATTCCGTTTGTCAAAATTGACATCTGATCTCTAGCTAAACCTTTTATAAGCGGATCCGCAAGATTCTCCTTCGATCGTATATAATCGATGGAAATCAAACCATTAGAGATCCATTATATAATGGCATTGTGTCTACGAAGTATGTGTCGAGAATTGCCATTATACATAATACTCTGTGCCCTTCCTATCGCCGACTGACTATCACAGAGTATGCTGATAGCAGCCACAGGTTTCGGCCAACATGGAATATCCTCCTCTAGGAAATTCCTAAGCCATTCAGCTTCTTCTTCAGCCTTATCTAGTGCTATGAACTCAGCTTCCATTATGAAGCGAGCTATGCACATTTGGCTCGTAGACTTCCAGGACACAGTAGCACCACCAATCGTGAATAAGTATCCACTGGTGGGCTTTGAATTTTTCGTATCCGATATCCAGTTGGCATCACTGTATCCTTCTAATACTGCTAGATATCTAGTATATCGTAATCCTAGACTCATAGTGTACTTCATGTACCTCAACACATATTTAATGATTATGATCTGGATTACTCGTGAACCTACTCAGTTTATTCACTGCACGTGCTAAGTCTGGTTGTGTACAATTGGTTATGTACATCAGTCTTCCGATCACTTGAGAATATCTCAGTTGATCCACAGGTTCACCTCTATTTTTGACTAAGTGCATACTTAGGTCAAGTGGAGTGCTCACATCTGCAACTCTCCGGTCCTTCACATAGAAGTCCCTTGTCAACATTCTTTTCATATTCATGATACTCTCATGAGTACTTCCCACTACTTGACAAAATAATATTGTCAAACTTGATATGCCATTGCTCTGGCTAATATTCAAGCCCACAGAGAGACTTAACAAGTCTACACACCTTACTCTCTTAGCCTGGAACTATGAACCCATCGAGTTGTTCAAGTACATCTCTTCCTTCAACTCACCACAAACATCCATTTGTTGGATTTCCAGGTTATAGACTCCAACTATACCGATGAGAACCCTTATATAAGTAATTCTCGTACCTGGTGAGTAAGAAGTCAAGGCCTTCTTTCTACCGATACCCCCGGGCTACCAACAACGCCTTACACTTGTGATGGAGGTCAAGTTAAATTATTAACTCGAGACCTACTAACCCACTAGCAAGAGAACTAGGTTCAATTGTAGTATAGCCAGACAGTCGAGGTCGATCCCACGGAGACTCGGCACAAATAAAACACAACTTACTTTATCGGACTTAAATTGAAAGGCGGTCTACGACCAACTAAATCTTGTAAATAAAATAGCGACAACCACAAAAATACCACAAAGACAAATCAAAGACTACTAAAACACGGATAATACGGTTGATATTATCTAGACAAATAGTATTGATTACGCTAGTAGATCATAACTCCCCATGTGAATTAGGTTGATAACGAGACAAAACAAGCGTTCAAGATTAATTATTATGACTACGGAGTCATCCCCAAGGTAGATTTAGCTCCGGTTAGGCCATCTAAATCATCGTGCCTCCATTACGTGACTTCGCTTTTTAATGCCTCCATCTCATATAACCCGACACAATTATTTAACTAGGGATGCCGGTATAAACCGTAACCTCATCTAAGCAACATTCCTATGGTTAGGCGTACTTCTTAGATGCCGATTCAATCTATATCCTAAGTAACAATCACTTTTTGAGTTTCATGTTAAATTATGATGACGAATAACTAAGTTGATCAGAGTTTAATTACTCGTTTTAATTCCATTTGAGAGAATCGACGTGGTCGAAGCCGATCATGATATTGCCCTACAAATTGCCAGGCTCGGTCGACCGAGCAGCGGACACTTTCGGGCGACCGAGTGACACGTCTGTCGACCGAACACGCCTCAATGTCGGAACAAATCATGACTACTTCTTAACGCGTTCTAACCTAAACACATGGGTTCGTAAATAAATCTACATGGCGCAATCAATACAAATAAAATTACTCCATAATAAAACACAACGAGATCTACGAATAAAGATTGCATAATTGAATAGTCATACCCTCGAAGGCGAGAGCGACTCCCTCTTTAATCGCTCCTAATCGGAGAATCCGACGAATCCACAATGTCTGCGAACATAAAGAAAAGAAAAGAAAACTAAAACTTAAATTGCATAAATTGTTTTGTGTTGTAGTGGTGTGTCTTCTCAATTTAAAGAGTCTGCTTTGTTTATATAGGAGTTGTAGCCGACATAGGGAGAATCCGAGAAGATTGACACGCATTTATCACCTTAGGCTTGGGTGACCGAACCGTTACGCTCGGTCGACCGAATGGCATGGCTTTCGGTCGACCGAGCCACCTTCTCTGCGTTTTCAATTTGGCTCCGTCGACTTGTTCCCCACTTCACTCGTTTGTCTTTGATCGATTAATCTTTTCTTCAATGCTCCGATTTTCTTCTCTTTTATCTTGAGATCTCCTGATTGTGTGATAATTATCTTCCCGATTTATCATGATCTGCAAAATCAGCATTTATCACACAATTAATTGCTCTTTTATAATAAAAACAGCTAAATACCAATTATCATATTAATAATCACTTGTCATTAAATAATAAATATAAACACGTGATTAAATATGAAATATATATAATTGACTCCGATTTAAGGTTATAATTGATGACATAAATAGGTATATTTTAACCGTCATCAAAATGCCCCCCACTTAAACTTTGCTTCGTCCCGAACAAAGCATCAATAAGTCATTCCCCAAGACAACATTTTCTGTGGTCAACTCATACTTACACAAGAAACCCGAGTCAACTCATACCAGTCATGCTCATAAGATAAACATTATCCACTACTCGCTATGAATCGAAGTGATTGTGTGCATGTGCGTTGGTTTTATATAAATGTAGCCAGATTTAGAGTTTATGCTGGACTTCATATCTAAATTCACCAACATCGACATTCATACTTCTTATGCCTCGCAATGGTTAAAGCACTAGAACAATAAGCAAGAGCGTATCTATAGGGTTTTGGACTTGGAGACCGAGTACTACTCAAGCCTCTAAAAATTAATATTTTCAATTTTTGCATATGTTTGAATACTACTAATCTCAAGGAAGAAAACTTTTTAATGAGTATCTCCTCTCTTAGATCATGCATAGCACGAATATTACCACAAGCGCAGGGCTACTTTGGTAATTTTCTACAAGCCAGTGTTTTAATGCATTGTCAAAACACAGTACGTCCCAAGCTTATTACTCCGCTCTTGTTGGCTAGAAGATCAGAATACATTAGTCGACAAATATCGACATTAGGTCCTCATAACCACTTATCTACGCATTGTACACATACTTCTTTCAATTATTATAACTCATGCGGTACTAAGCGATTCACATGTCGAGTAATTGAACAATACCTAACTACTTGCAATTGTTGGCATGAATATCCTTAAGTCTACTAACAAATTATCGCAAAAGTATAATATGACTACGTACTCACGCAACTTGGTTCATGTCCTATTAATTCTAAGTATAAGAACTTCACAAGTTTAAAGTGAAGTTAAACAACTTGGCATTTATCCATAAAAATTTTAAAATTTGGCTCAATATTGTCTCAGTGTACCGTTTCCCTTGACTGCAACATATAGCACAATATACATATATATAGCTAAGTCCCCTGCCCCCCACTTAAACATGGCATTGTCCTCAATGACAAAAATAAATGAGAGTTCAAGATGAAAGACTTAGCTCTGAAACGGCTCCCAAGTAAAGGAACAATATCGGAGTAATCATCGGCACAAGCGTGGAGAGAGACACATCATCTGTATAAACAAACAAGCTCCACGAAATCGTCAAATACCATGTCTATGGAAGTTATAAAATAATGTGGCAGTAATTAGATATAGATATCTAAAAACAGTTTAAGCCACTTTACTTTATACTGCCAAGGACAAGACCAAAAGGGATTTAAACCTAAATAAAAAAAAAAAAAAAAAAAAAAAAAAACTCACATGACGGCTATCAAGGAAAAAACCTCGTTTATTCCGAACTTAGACTCGGAACATGGCGAGATGAAAAAAAACCGTGATAGGCGCATGCTACTTTATTAAAAAGAAAAACAAAAAGATAGTTATAGGTAGTAGTTCTAAATTTAAAGTCGCTAGCTCGACTCACTCAAGATGGTTTATTCATAGACGAGGGTCCTCGAGGTACAAGACTTCCTCCTCGACCTCAAGCGGCAGCCCGTGATAATGCTTAATACGATGTCCATTGACCACAAATCTGGACTCGTCTTTGAAATTGAATAATTCCACCGCTCCAGAAGGAAAAACTCGTTGTACTTGAAATGGGCCACACCATCTTGATTTTAACTTGCCCGGAAAGAGCCTTAAGCGCGAGTTGTACAGGAGAACCAGATCACCCTCTTGAAAGGTCCTATCTAGAATCTTTTGTCATGGAACTTCTTCGTGCGCTCCTTGAAAATTTTGGCATTCTCGTATGCCTCTAAACGAAACTCCTCCAGCGAGTTAATTCTAACATCCTCTTCTCACCGACCAACGTCTCATCAAAATTTAGCATTCGTGTTGCCCACATGGCCCGGTGCTCGATTCCCACAGTAGATGACATGCTTTTCCAAAAACAATCCTATCGGTGACATTCCAATCGAGGTTTTATATGCGAGTCCTATATGCCCGTAAAGCGTCGTCTAAACGTAACGACCAATCCTTCCTAGTTGTATTGACGCTTTCTCCAGGATACGCTTGATTTCTCGATTGGTGACTTCTACCTGTCCACTAGTTTGGGGGTGATATGCGGTTGCTAGCTTATGTCGAACCCCATACTTAATCATCAACCTTTCAAAAGGTTTATTACAAAAATGACTACCATTATCGCTTATAATCGCCCTCGGCGTCCCAAACCTTGTAAAAATATTCTTTTCAAGAATCTAACCACAACCCTAGCATCGTTAGTAGGGAAGCAATGGCCTCAACCCACTTGGATACATAATCAACGACAACTAAGATGTATCGGTTAGATAATGATGAAGTGAAGGGCCCAACGAAATCTATTCCCCAAACATCAAAAGTTCTACTTCTAAGATACTCTTGAGTGGCATCTCATTCCGCCGAGAAATATTACTGTCATTTGACAAGCATGACATCCTCTTGCATATTGGTGTGCATCCTTAAACAATGTCGGCCAATAAAAACCGCATTGGAGGACCTTGGCATGATTTTATCTCCCCGTAGTGTCCTCCAACTTCATCACGAATGACAATGCTTCAGGATATCATTATACTCTTCCTCGGTACACATCTTGAAAAACATTATCGGATCCTAGCTTAAACAAATAAGGCTCATCCCAATAATAGTGTCTAAGATCTTTAAAGAATTTTTCCTTTCTTGGGCCAGTGAGATTCGGTGGCGGTACTTTGGAGAGATAATTGACAAACAAACTAAACCACGGTTGTTTCTTCTCCTTCACAACCTCTATTCGCGAAGAAAGCTGCAGCACAATCATCATGTCCTCCGATGGTGGTGATGGAGAAAAGTTGTTCATCGAGAAAAGATTCTCCTATTTCGAGGCAATTCCTCACCATCCTCTAACTGTAAAGCGCGACGGATGATCGGCCACCACGTTCTCACTTCCTTTCTTATCTCGGATTTCTACGTCAAATTCTTGCGACAATAGAATCCATCTCAACAGATCTCGGCTTTGAATCTTGCTTTGCTAGGAGATACTTAAGAGCCGCGTGGTCGGTCCATCTGATGACTTTAGATCCTACTAAGTACGATCTAAACTTGTCAAAAGCAAAGATAACGACCAAAAGCTCCTTCTCCGTTGTGGCGTAATTTCTTTGGGCGACATTCAAAGTCCGGCTTGCATAATAAATGGGCCTAAAAATCTTATCCTTTCTTTGACCCAAAGCGGCGCCAACAAAGCGGTATCACTTGCATCACACATCAGTTCAAGCGGAAGATCCCAATCGGTGCGACTAGGGCGGGTGCGATAATCAATCTACTTTTTATTTCGTTGAAGGCTTTTATGCACTCATTAGAAAACACGAATGGTACATCCTTGGCCAATAATTCGGTAAGAGGTCTAGAGATTAGGAAAAGTCCTTGATAAACCTACGATAAAATCCGGCGTGGCCTAAAAAACCTCGCAAAGTTTTAAGATTAGTAGGTGGAGGTAGTTTCTCGATCACCTCGACTTTAGCTCTATCCACCTCTATACCGTTCTTGGATATGCGGTGACCTAGTACTATACCTTCCGTAACCATCAAATGACACTTCTCCCAGTTAAGCACAAGATTAGTCTCTTCACATCTCTTCAACACTCGTGCTAGATGTGTGAGACATGAATCGAAATCGTCTCCAAATACGGAGAAATCATCCATAAAGATTTCCAAGAAATCTTCCACCATGTCCGCAAACAGTGACATCATACACCGTTGAAATGTCGCGGGGGCGTTGCACAATCAAATGGCATTCGATTATAAGCAAATGTCCCATATGGGCATGTAAATGTCGTTTTCTCACGATCCTCGGGTGAGATGTGGATTTGATAGTATCCCGAATACCCGTCAAGAAAACAATAGAAAGCATGCCCGCTTCGGTCTCGAGCATTTGATCGATGAAGGGAAGAGGAAAGTGGTCCTTACGAGTTGCGTCATTTAGTTTCCTAAAGTCTATGCACACTCGATGACCGGTGATTAGCCTCACAGAATTAACTCATTCAACTCATTGGCTTGCACCGTCAATCCTCCTTCTTGGGAACTACGTGGATAGGGCTTACCCATTCGCTATCGGCAATTGGAAATATAATTCCCATTTCTAGCATTTTTATAACCTCATCCCTAACCACGTCTTTTAATTGCGGGGTTAAACGCCTCGAGGTTGTGCAACCGCTTTCTTTTCAGGGGTCCACGGAGATCTTGTGCATACATACGCTAGGACTAATGCCCTTGACGTCGGCTATGGTCCATCCAAATGCTCCAGCAGTACTCTCTCGAACTCTCATTAGTTTCTCCTCTTGTAAGTCCGTCAAGGATGAAGATATAATTAGCGGCAAAGTCTCATCTTGAAGAAATACATACTTCAAATTCGCAGGGAGAGGTTTTAAAGTCAAATTTGTGGGAGGTTCTTCCAAAGAGGTCTTGACTTTTGACCAGTGAGTTTGAGTTCAAAGTATTTATGCCACGTTGGTCTATGATAGAATCTTTCAATCTCCGACAAAGACTTACTTCCTTTACAGGCCTTGGGATTCCTCTACTACATCCTGGCCATATCATCTTCTCCTCCTCACTACTTATGTACTTGACTTCATCCTCTTCTTCCAAGACAAAGATCCAAGAAATCCTTGATACTTTCATGTTGTTGAAATTCTTGAACGATCCTATCAATGGAATCCAACATGAAACATGCATCTTCTCCATCATCAAGAGTTGCTTCATAGTATCAAAGACATTGAATGCAACTCTCTCTTCATTCACTCTTAATACCAACTCGCCTTTGTAAACATCAATTAGCGTTCTACTAGTGGCCATGAAAGGTCTCCTAAAATCAATGGCACTTCGTGAATTAGCTTCCATATCTAATACCACAAAGTCGACCAGAGGAATACAAACTTTTCAACCACTAACTAGCACATCCTCAACCACCCCACACGGTTCCTTGACGAGCGGTCAGCTAAGCTGCAGCATGTGATTGAGGTCTTCTTAAGATCCTTCATGCCTAGTTTCCGAAAAATAGATAGTGGCATCGAGTTCACACTTGCTCCTAGATCACACAAAGCTTTGTTCGGACATCGTTACCTATGGTGCGAGGAATGAGAAAACTTCCCGGATCTTTGCATTTCGGGGTAACTTATGTTGAAGAATGGCCGAGCACTCCTCATTAAGGCATATGGTCTCTAAATCTAGAAGTTTCCTTTTAGTGGAGGCAGGCGTCTTTTAAAAACTTGGTGTACTCGGGCATTTAATGAAGTGCTTCAACTAGGGGTATATTGATTTGCAACTTACTAAACATATCCACGAACTTCTTATACCTCTTATTATCAAACTTAGGTTTCGGCTTTGGTGGAGGATAAGGTAGAGTTGAAGGATCGACATCGGTGAAAATTGGGTACTTATTATCAAAAAGTTCAACTCTAGGGCGGCGGAGTTCTTTATATGTTCTTTGCTCGGCAAAGATTCGAAAATATTAGTCTCATTGCTTGGCTCACCATCCTTATTCTTTGTGACTTTCTCTTGCGGGGATGGTGGAGTTACTTCTTTTCCACTTCTTGTCATGATCGCATTCAAATCCTTAGGGTTCTTCTCAGCCCTCCGAGAGGTGTTGAGACTTGCTCAACCCTCCGTGAGATTTTGGACTAGAGCTTCTGGTTGGGCGTCTACCCTAATTTTCTCGTCTCTCTCAACCCATGGTAAAAAGTTTGCATTAAAAGCCAAAGAGAGATGTCATGATGAGGACAACTTCTCATAGCTTCCTTGAAACGCTCCCAAGCTTGATCAAAACTCTCCCAGGTTGTTGCTTAAATCCTAAGATGTCTTGGCGTAACTTAAAGGTTTTCCCAAGGAAATACTTATTCATGAATTTTGCAACAATTGTTCCAAGTAGTGATAGATCCAGTAGTTTGTCTTTCAAGATTAAGACGAATGTTCCCTCGGGATTAATTGCAGTTTCCAGAAGCCAAGAAATTGGCTTTATCTTCTACGCTTTGGATTCCATGAAAGTGGAATAGTTGGTCACCATTTGAATTAAGCATTAGGCGAATGTTCCTCCGGGATTAACTTTGCAAAGTTCCTTTGGACTAGTGCTTGGTTCTCATTATTAACATTTGCGATTCACATTTATTGATAACAGGATTTAATAACCAGATTGAGGTAGAAATTTGGATTGTTCACGTGATGCTCGGAATGACCAGGATCCTTTCCTCAAGATTTGGATCTCTTCCATGAAAAGTGGGGATTATAAGGTTCAAGCATTTCGAGTAGCGTACTATAAAATAATAAACATAAAACAATTAATCACTAGTAAAGGCTAGGCCTTTACTGGGGTGATAAATAAAGCGACTATTGTAAAGCGATTACATTCGCGGACGTTTTTTTTTTTTTTTTTATTTTTATTTATGACCTTCTTAATATACGACTCTTATTCACAAGAATATTTTACGAATCCAGCTTCTAACAAAATAAGCTATATCTTAATTTATTGAATTGTTAAATTATTAACTCGAGACCTACTAACCCAGCAAGAGAACAGTTCAATTGTAGTATAGCGAGACAGTCGAGGTCGATCCCACAAGAGACTCGGCACAAATGCATTTAAATTGAAAGACGGTCTCACGACCAACTAAATCTTGTAAATAAAATAGCACAACCACAAGTGCGCCTCTACTAAAACTCCGGATAATACGGTTGATATTATCTAGACAAATAGTATTGATTACGCTAGTAGATCTCCCCAGTGGTTGATAACGAGACAAAACAAGCGTTCAAGATTAATTATTATGACTACGGAGTCATCCCTAAGGTAGATTTAGCTCGGTTAGGCCATCTAAATCATCGTGCTTCCATTACGTGACTTCGCTTTTAATGCCTTCATATAACTTCGACACAATTATTTAACTAGGGATGCCTGTATAAACCGTAACTTATCTAAGCAACATTCCTATGGTTCCCGATTCAATCTATATCCTAATAACAATCACTATTCATTACTTTCGAATTCATGATATTGCCCTCATACACTTGTCAATACATCCATCAACCTTTAACTTCTTCTTGAACATCCACTTGTAACCGAGTGGTTTATTTCCTGGTGGAAGACCAACCAACTCTCAAGTGTGGTTTTTCATGATGAACTCTATTTCAATACTTATAGCTTCTTTCCAAAAAGGAGCTTCTAGAGTAGACATTGCCTCAGTATATGTCCTGGTTTGTTTTCTACCATATAGGTCAGAAAATCAGGACCAAAAGTCTTGGAAGTCCCAGCCCTCTTCATACGATGAGGTTCTTCAGGATCACTTTCTTCTTCAAACTTATATGTCCGCTTACTCATGCTTGCTTTATCTGTTTCCTTATATGGAAAGAGTTCTTCAAAGAACACAACATTCATAGACTCAATGATGACACAATCATGTACATCACAGATGTCGGTTTTATGCACCAAAAACCAATAAGAACTACTCTTGAGAGTATATCCGATGAATATACAATCAATAGTTTAGGTCCTACATCCACTTGCTTTGGTCTAGGTGTTAGGAAATCTACGCGGGAGCGCAGCGGAATTAAAAAATTTATTTCCTTTGACCAAGATCGACTTCGTTTAAGCAATAAACAAATAAGCTAGTAGACGGTGGTTACCTTGCCTGATCTAAAAGATCGACGCTTTGACCGTCTAAGAAGAGTAGTTGTGCACGGAGCCGCCCAAGCGTTCGGCCTCTACCGGTGATCCACACGAACAGCCCGCCGGAATCCCATCATGGATTGCTACCAGAAAAATTCGGTTGCTAGACCGACTTTTCCTCTCTCAAAGTCTCTCCTAAGAAGCTCTCTATTTTTCACAAGAACTATTAGCCCTTAGAATTGTGATGTACAAAATAGCTAGCCAACCCATTTCTTATATAGGTGTTGGGGCGCCACTTATGATTCCCAATCTGATTGGGATTAGCTTCCTAGTAGATTGGTGAGAAAGAAAACATTTTCCTAATAAAATAAGGAAAATATATTTGATTGATTTATCTCATTTAATATTCAATATCTTATATTAAATATTTCCAATATCTTGTCAATATCTTATATTGACTATATTTATCTTATTACCATAAATCAATTTACACATGTGTGTGTGTATATATATATATATATATATATATATATATATATATATATATATATATATATATATATATATATATATATATATATATATATATATATAAAATCCATATATATTTATTTTAGAACAAATTATTTAAAAGGACTAATTTTCAACTTATTGGGGGTAATAGGACACTAATAAAACTTATTATGTTATAAGGACAATCTAATTTTCTACTCCTATCTTTAAACCACGTTGGAAACAAAACCCCACAATTACCAAAATAAAAACGGCAAAAAACTGACGGCAAAAAACTGAAAAACCAAACTGAAGATCCACGATCTGAAGGTGCGATCAAATTGAATGCTATATAAGTGAAATTCTAGTTCGGAATCTGAAGAAATTGAAGGATAACAGCATCAAAAGAACAGTTAATCGAGCAAAATCAAGCGGAGCGAAGAAGAAAATCAGAAGAAATCAAAATGGGCAGGAAAAAGAAATTAGTAACCGCAGAGGAAAGAAGAGGAACCAAAAAGAGGTCGAAAGTGAAGAAGAAAGCCACAGATTCTCCGGGTGGAGCAAAGTAAGTACATTATAGATATAACAAATGATATCGCACCATATTTCTGCAAAAAAATTGTTGAGATTACATAATTTGGGGCTATTTTGAGACAGAACCTAGTACAAAATCATGGCACTGTATGTTTGTGCACAATAATTGGTTGATTAACATAAATTGCTGCAATATTGAAATAATACATAGTTTATAATCATGTCACTGCATATTTTAGTAGAATCATAGTTCAGTTTACATAATTGGGGGGTATAGTGCACTAAAACATAGTTAAAAAATCATGTCACTACATGAACTAGTCAAGGTTATGGATTTTTGTTGAAGAACAAAACAGAATGTCACTATATACACATGATACGACTCTTCGCAAAATCATGTCACCGCATATTTGAGCCGCGATGAATTGGTTGATTAACATGATCTGCTTTGCAATATTGAAGTAATACGTAGTTTAAAATCATGTCACTTTGCATATTTGAGCACAATAATTGGTTGATTAACATGATCTCTTTGCAATATTGAAGTAATACATAGTTTAAAATCATGTCACTGCATATTTGAGCACAATAATTGGTTGATTAACATGATTTGCTGCAATATTGAAGTAATACGTAGTTTAAAATCATGTCACTGCATATTTGGGCACAATAATTGGTTGATTAAGATGATTTGTTGCAATATTGAAGTAATACGTAGTTTAAAATCATGTCACTGCATATTTGGGCATAATAATTGTTTGATTAAAATAATTTGCTGCAATATTGAAGTAATAGATAGTTTGACATCATAGCACTGCATATTTGAGAAGTATAATAGTATGTAAATGAAATTGGGGGTATATTGCACTAAGACAGATTTAAATGTGACTGCATAAACTAGACAAGGTTCTGCATTTTTGTTGAAGAAAAAAAGGGAATGTCACACAAACAGATAATGTCACTGCATTTATGTTTAACTAAAATCTTCTAATCTTTACAGACAAGAGAACAATACAGATCCACAATCGAACAAAGATCGTCCAAATGATGCGAGAGATAAATAAGCAAATAAGAGAGGAACATTGGAAAATCATTAAAGAAACACCATTCAAGCATATGTTTGAAGCATGCCACAAGCAAAAGATTATAAATGACAGAAAAAGAAATACAATGCTTGATGACCTAATAAGCACATACAACAAACAAAGGGTGCATTCAAGATTGGAAAGAGCTATCACTTTCCAACGACAAAAGATGTCAAATGTTATTTGTGATAGAAGATGGGAAAGAAGAGATACCAGTAATGAGATATGATGCAACAAAGGAGATACCAATAAAAACAAGACTGTTTGATAACATTGATAGAATCAGCATAAGCAGCCTAAAGGAGCTGATAAAGGTAAAAGTGAAAGAGACAGATGCAACATCAGTTGAAGACACAGTAAAACTACTGTGGCTTCTATTGATTGCAACAGTTTTTTGCGCGACATCAGGCCAGAAAGTACCATGGTCATTCCTAAACTATGTGGATGACATGAGTACATGCAAATCATTTAACTGGTCATCCCATATAGTGAAAGAACTAAAAAAAGGCCTTGACAAAAGCTCCGATCAACCAAGAACAAGAAATGGATGCCTTTGTGATGTTTCTTTGTATGTTTCCTACAAACACATTTCATTCTATTTGTACCGTGCTACACATAATGTTTTAAACTAATATCAATGCATTCTAATACAAATTCTATACTTTTATGTTACAGTACTGGTTCTGCGAGCACACAGATATGATAACGGATCTTGCACAAGAAGAAGAAGAAAAAAGATCATCAGATGAGAACAAAACAAAGCAAAAGCTATGGATCCCAAGGATAACAAAATGGGATATCAATCAACTGAAGAATGTTCTGACAATTGCAAAGCTTCAAAAAATGGGAGAACATGAGGTAAATAATACACTAATAACTTAAAAGTGACATATAATTCATGGTTAATGAAGTTTTGATGAATGTGAATGTAGTTTCAAGTAATGTCACTGCAGTTTCAAGTAATGTCACTGCAATTTTAGCCCATGTCACTGCAATTTTAACCATGTCACTTCAATTTCATCCCATGTCACTGCACTTTCGCACATGTCACTGCACTTTCATCACATGTAACAGCAATTTTCCAGCATATCACTACACAATCAAAGCTTAACAGTGAACTTTTGAGGCATCATAAAAAAACATTACTCATAAAGTTTGGTTATACAACATGAAACAGTTCAAAGTTGGAGAATTGAAAGCAACATTGCCTGAAATCATGAGAATTAAAGGATGCACAGAGAATGAATCGGAAGACAATGAGGATGAAGAAGAAGAGAATGATAGTGAGAATGTTGAAGTTTATGATGATGAAGAAGAAATTGGAGTAGAAGATGTTGATGATAATGATGATGAAAGCGGAAAGAGTGAAGGAGGAGATGAAGATCATAATCAAGAAGAAACTAAGGCTGCAGATGTGGATGATGATCATGATGAAGAAAGAGAAACTGAGAATGATGATGGTCATCATTAGCAAGATATTGAGTATGAAGAAAGTATAGTGCAAAAGGAAGGAAAAGAAAAAGAATTAGAAGCGGAAGGGAAAGAAAAAAGATCAAAAGAAGATGAGCGAAAAATGGGAACAACTCCATCATTCACATTGCTGACACCTACACCACCACCACCAAAGGTAAAACTACTACTTCCATTTTTACAAAACACAAAAAATGCACAATAAATAACTTAACAACACCCAAACTCACATTAAATAAAAATGATGCAGGATTTGGAAGAGAAACAGATCCAGGAAGAAAATGTCAGGTTGACAAAAGAATTACAAGATGCAAATAGCCACATTCAAGAACTCAAGAAAGCCATGGTAACCACAAAGCACCAAAAACAATAGTGCACTCACATTATGCAAATGTCACTGCAAACATGCAATGTCACTGCAAACACATATACACAGTAGTTCCCCCTTTACTAAATGATAATATGTTCAAATATACATGCAGGAAAAACTGAAAAGTCAACAATCACCAGCTGATTTGACCAAAAAAAGGATTGTTGACCTACTTGATGAGACTCGAGAAAGAGGAAAAAGAGTGGAACAGTTGAAAAAGGAAAAGCTAGAAATCGAAAAGGAAAAGCTGGAAATACAGAAGCGAAAGGAGGATTTGGAAATGCAGATTAAACCACTTGAAGACAGTCTGGCAAGCACGAATGAGGTAATAGATGTCCTCACCGCTGAAAAAACTGAATTGTAAATTGAAAAACAAAACTGGGAAAATAGTATTTCTGATGCAAAGGCTCTCCTTCGGGGAAAAAGCCATGAAATGCTAAGGAAAGATGAATACAACAGCAAGATTTTAGAACTAATGGATGAAAAAGGAGAACCGTATAAACAGATATCTAATATGCTGCAGGAGAAGGAGAATATGAGAAAGCAGATGCAAACAATTGAAGAAAGGGCAACAACAATTGAGAAGAGATTATTTGAGAGTGAAACAAGGGAGGGTATTCTACAAGCTGAAATGCAAAGCATGACAGTGAGGAATGAAAGCTTCAAGCAAAGCAAAAAGATACAAGAAGAAGAGATTGAACGATTGAAAAGAGAGAATCAAGAATTAAAAGATGGAATAGAACAGGAGATGTTGCAAGATGAATTGAAAAACATGAGAGAGGGGTATGAAAAATTGCTTGAAATCAAAAAGATCAATGAAGAATAGATTGAACAATTGCAAAGAGAGAAGCAAGAACTAAAAGATGAGATAGATAGCAATGCAACACATCAAGTCACACAAGATGTGGAACAAAGCAAGGATAAAAAGTAAGCAACCCCTGTTGGACGCCAAGTACGACCTCGTGGTCAGCAACGGACCCCGGACTACTCGATTGAAAGGCGTGTAAAGAAAAATGCAAGAAAACGGGGGAGAAAAGAAGATTCTGCTTACCATTATGACCATCCAGAAAAAAAAAAAAAGG